>AMCV02000002.1:3163342-3188544 GCA_000350065.2 Colletotrichum orbiculare MAFF 240422
TATATATTTGAACCTATATATATTATCTACATATATTACCTATATATATTATTTATATATTATATATAATATAGAAGGCAAAGCATAAAAGTTATATCATATCATATGAGTTATTATTAATTGATCTAAAGGGTAATATATACTATATGTAATCTTGCTATATAGGTATAAAGTAGTATTCAAATTATTTCTTATTATTATTATTGTTATATTATGTAGCGTATAGTATTATATAAGACTCTAGGTTTATAGTATAATAATTACTTACTAACTACTATATAATTAGCCTAAGCTAGTATTAAGTACCTAGTATCTATTATTAATAGAATATAGAAAGTATACTACTATATATATAGTAATATATATAATTACTATATATCTTATTATATAGTATAATTAATATCAATAATAGTTCTTTTTACTATATACCTTAATACTTATCTATTTATATAAGAATAGTACTTTTAATAATCTATAGTCTTTTACTTCAATATTACCTAAATGCCTATGAATTAATTCTATTTAAGTAATATTCTTTTCTATTTAAAAAGTGATATAATTTAAATCAATAGCTCTCTTTAAAATATAGATTAATATACCTTTTATAAAAGTATTAGTGATATAATTATCTCTATTAATTTACTATTTATATAAAACTTGAAGTATTTATTTAGCCATTTTAATACTATAATATTAACTTTAAAGTATTTGTCTTTAGTAGTCTTAGGTTTTATAAAGTATTTAGAGAGTAAGTATAGACTCATATATAGAAGAGTTAGAATTCAAAAAAGCTTTTAATATCAAAAGAGTTTCTAAATTAATATAACTATAATAAAGATCAAATTTATACTGATTAATATATTATAAATCTCCAAAGTGAGTAAATCACTAATAATTATCTTATTTTAAATAGAAGAATAGTATATAAAGGTATTAAAAAAGTCAAATTAGTTATAGCTCAAGGTAGTCTCTTAACCTAGGATTATTATAAATTCTACTTGAGATGAGAAATTGATGTTATTAATAAATAAGTTATTAATAGATATATAAAATATATTTTAGAAAGTTTAAATAATATAGAGTTGAAATTATAGTTAGAATATTGAGTTTATTACTTGAGATATTAATTAAATATAGTTATAATATTACCTAAAGATTATTACTTTTATATTAAATAAGAAAAGTTAAATAGTTTTCTAATTAGTATATAAAAATAAAGTATACCTTATATATATAAGAAGGACTAATAGCTTGCTTTCTATTGTAACTATTAGTAGATATATTACTCCCTAAAGTATAACTTTAATCCTCCTATCCTCCTACTAACTATTATAACTAGTTCTTAATTAATCTAAAACTGAATTCTTTATAACTATAATTAGTATACTTATTCTATATTAACCTTTTTAATAATAAATAACTAACAACTCCTTCTATAATAACTTTACACCTTTATATTCTTCCACCTTTATAGCTTTATTTAATTTAAATATCTTAATATATTTTATTACTACTAACTATAAGTATTCTATTTGAATATATATTACAACTTTAATATCTATAATTTTAATATCCTCTAGACTAAGCCTTATTTATTCTGAAGATAAAGCTTTATACTACTAATATAAGAGTTCTCTACTATTAATACAAACTAACTTATAATTTCTATATAAATATAATAGAATTCAGCTCATTCTTATTAGGAAATAATCTTAATATATTAAATATAGCCAATATATAAATAATACTTATATAGATATAGATACTTTTAATATAACTAGATAACTTTTAACACTTTTATAATTATATTATTATAATATTCTAAGATATCTAGTAATTAGTATTATAGTAATATATTAATATTAGGATATTATTTGATTAATACCTAGTTCTCAATATTATTAGCTTAATACAGTAGGTTATAAGTTAATTAGATAGTATTCTTTTGAATATCTATAGGTTGTTTATTAATTATAAGATTTAAAATGATTTTATTAAAGCTTATTCTAATAAAGTAATAGTTTTAATTATAATAGTTATAATTAAATATTTCTATACTTATTCTATAGTATTCTTTTTATAAGTAGTTATAAAGATTTCGAGGAGATTTTAATTCTATTTTAAAAGATATAGAAGAATAATAGATTATAGAATATCTAACTCTTAGTACTCTATTTTATTCTATCTTTAAAAGGTTTATAAAGGTTTCTAATTCTACAACCTTAGTAGTTACTTTTAACTATATATATTAAACTTTAGTTTTAATAAAGTTCTTCCTAATTATTATTATAAAGTCTTCTATTACTATAGAATTAAATATTAGAACTAAAGGTATAATTATCTATAATAATAGGTAATTTGATTACTATTTTAACTAGTTATAAGTTAGTATTAATATAAATACTATTATTAGGTAAGATTTATCGTTAAATCTATATATAAAGTATAGAGCTTAGATACTATTTCAAGTATAGAGTAAAAGTAACTAAATACCTTATACATATTATTTAATATATACCTTCCTAAGTATTTTAAATATTATATATATACTATTAATAGCTAGGTTTTATATTTAGTATCTTTAGTATAAATAAGAAGTATTACTATTAAGTGATAAGATATTTCTATTATATACTAATAGTATTACCTTCAAGAGAACTATCTTAAATTTAATTTTAAATAAGACTTTTTAAAACTTCTTGTCTTTGTAATATAAGAGAGTAATATTGCAAAAGCTAAAAGTATTATTAGTTTATATACCTATACGGCTAAAAGCGTTATTTTTAAAATATGAGATAAGGAGATATAAGTAATATATTAATACTTCTATTTATAAATACTTTTTATAATATTTAGAATAGATTGCCTATTAGAAAATCTTAATTCTAACAAAGCTCTATAGTAGTTTAATAATAATTATAATAAACCCTAAGAGGTATTACTTTTTAATATATCAAGGTAATTTGATAATTAAACATCCATTAAGTTCTATCTTAGCTTAGATATAGACTTCCATAATATTATAAAATTTTCTTATTTTACTATTATACTAAAGGAGAACTAGGACTATAGTTAAAATTAACTACTAGCTACTTTATGAGATTATTAATAACTATATTAATACTCCAAATTTACTATTATTTCTCAAGTTTTAGATTCTTAGTTTCGACTTTTTATATATCTTATTAATGTTTTTGTTCTTAACTTTATTATCAATATGAGATTTCAAATACTTAAAATTCTCATAGAAAATAGAGTTATATTAAATGACTTTCATAATATTCTTAGTAATAATGTTCTTAGTAATAATATTCTTAACTTTCTTTAGTTGACTTTTTAGATAATAATTAAAATATTATAATAATGCTTTTGTTATAGAAGTTAAATATTAGTATTATATCTAACTATTCTTAGCTATCAGATATATTATAAAAGAAATTTTGAGTTAAGAGTTAGAGAAAGCAAAATAAGTCTTTATAGTATATTACTTAAAGTTCCTAGTTTAATTTAAAGTATTTATAGTTAAATTAATCTATTACTAGCCATTTAAAAGGGTAGGAAATCATTATCTTTTATAATAGAAATATCCTATAGTATTTACTACAGATTTCAACGCTTAAAGATAGTTATAAATAGATGCATCATAATTATATAGTATTATAGGCTTATTTTTACTATAAGAATATTATTTAATTCTTATATAAGCTGAAAGATAGAATATAGAGTTTATATCTTTAGTGTTAAGAGTATTAATATATTACTTAATATTCTTAATTCTTCTTTCATAGTTAGTATAAAAGCTAGTGATTAGAAATCTATATTTAGCAAATCAATATTCCTCAAGACTTGAAACTTCATATTAGAATTATAAAATATAAAATTGAGAATTATAGTATTATTATATTAAGATAGTAAGTAATTTTAGAAGTACTATAAATTATCATAATTATTTCAATATCTTATACTATTTATAGGATATCTATATCTTTAGAAACAAAAAGCAGTTAAGATAAATATAACTACTTAGGATTATAGAACTTTATTTATTTCTGCAAAGTCTTATATTTTACTTTTAAAATTTGATCTTGTTTAGATAAAAATATCTTTTATAGTAATTGAGGAGAATGAAAGTTATTCTATTAGAACATAAGGGAGGTTTTTAGAATATGGCTTTGTAGCTATAGATTCAAATTCCTAAGAGCTATAAGGGAGTTCAAAATTATATATCTTACAACAAGTAGTAAGAAGGTAATATAAGCCTTATTAGTTATTTCTTTCTTACTATAAATATATAAAGAATTAGGATACAAAAGTTATAATATGAAAAGTATTAGAAGTATTCTATATTACTAAAGTAGTATTTATAATGTATTTAATATACTTATTGTAGACCTTTTAAATAGTTCTTTTATATAGTATAGGTTTAAATAATAATATCTAAAAAGAGAACTAACTCTTCTATGAAATATGAATATACTTTAAAAATAAGTTGAGTAAATATAAGGCTATTTAGCTTAATGGTATTATTAATTATCTTATATACTACCTAAAGGCATACTTCTTAAGTAATAATAAGTATTACATTATTATAAGCTTTATATATATCGAAGAAGAATACATAATATTATTTCATCTTACTAATATTATTTTATATCTTCATTGGAAAAATATAAATTATTAGTTTTATTAGTTTTACCTTTAATATAAAGTCTTTAAATTGAAAACCTATATATATATTAATTGTAAAAACATTAGAAGGATTTTAAGATCTATCAATCTAATATACTTTAAGGATTCTTTATATTATCTTTATTAAGATATTTAGCAAAACTTAAGTAGTATTAAATATAATTATAATATTAATAATATGGAGTATAAGGCGACTTTTGATATAAATTCTATTAATAATACTTTTAAAGTAAAAGTTAGTATTATTATGAATAGTAAAGTAAAAATATAAAAAGGCCATATTATATACTTAGTATTAGTAAGAATCCTTTTGAAATATCTTAAAAGTATGGTATTTAACTAGATATCTTACCTTATTAAAAATATTATAGAAATATATAATAGCTAGGTGTTTAAAGTAGTAAAGGAGTCTTTATATTTCTATCTCTATAAGATATATAGAAATAATTTTTCTTCGATTAAGAAGTATCTATACATACTTCTATTCTTAAATAATTAACATATTTCTTTTACTTTAATAAGGCTAGTAATACATTTTATAAAATTCAATATTGAGGCGATTCATATCTATAAGGTAGAATAAGAAAGAGGTATTATATAGTATTATATAAATTATTATAATATTAAGAAGTATCACTATATTAGTTGTTTCAAATACAGTTATTAGAGAGATATTATTAAAGTATATGATTACTAGTTTACTCTATAGAGGTATAAGGGTTATAGAAGGGTTAATTATTTACTTGAGTATAGTAAATTATAAATATCTACTAGTTGAAAGATTAGCGGTATCTAAATTAGCAAAGAGATTTTGAGAAATAGTATTTAAGTAATAACTTTGAAATATAAATAGAGATATAGATGGTATAGTAGTTTACTATTAGAAGTATTTTTATAAGAATATAAAATACTACTTAATCTTAGAAGATTCTAATAATTTTCTTTCTATTAAGAATAATCAGGTTTTCACTAAAAGACAATATTAAGAATTATCTAAAAGAGGTAGTAGTTTTATCTTTAAAGTTGTATTCTATTTAGTATTATATAATAGTATTATTATATTTATCAGTTCAAGGAGAGTTCTTAAGGTTATTATTTGGATTATTAATAGTTTTCTATTTTATAAGGAATGCTTAATATATTATTATAAAGTATATTCTATAGTTAGTACCTAACTAATACTAATAAAATAAATTATACTTTTCCTTAAAGATATATATTATCAACTAGTAATCTATTTTATTTGATATATAGTGTTTCTTATCTTATTAGTTATATATAGAAATAGAAGAAGAATAAGTTCTATATAATGTAGAGAAACATGAATATTATAAAATATAGGTATAGATAGAATATTAATTATTCTATAGTATAACGTCTTAGGAATATTTTAAGGAGAGCTATATATATAATTAATTTAAAATGAATTATTAATTTACTTCTAATTATTATATCTACTATTCTAAATGTATTATAACTTTTAAATTATATTAATATTACTTACAGCTAATTAAACTAATTAAAGAAGCTTTAAGAAGTTACTATAAACTAAAAAAAGCTAATTAGTCTTAAGATATATAATAATACAGTTTATAAAATGAAACGTAGAGTATTATATCCATATAGAAGGTTAGTAAAAAAGCTTTAAGATATATATGAATTTTAATACAAAGGCTTTAAGAGCTTCTTTTTTACTCCTTTCATAATTGTATTTTATAATATTTTAAAATATAATATTTTACTAATTAAAAAGATATAACTATTAATATTTATTTTTTTCAAAGAAGTCTTTAATGTAGTAAATTATGATTTTGAATTGAAACTTAAAGATAAGGTAATTTGAATATTTAAAATAATACTCAAGAGTCTAATTTCCAAGTATAATTGAAAATATACTAATTTATATATAGTATGGAATACTAAGCTTAAAATAATAATTAAAAAAGATAGAAATCTTTATCTTATATATATATATCATAGGTTTCTACTATATTTTATACGTTTATTATATTACTTAAAAAAGTCTATCATATATCTAGTTGAAGTATTATTAAGAAGAATAATAAAGGTAATATATAAGAGTTACTTAGAATACTTTAAGAGTTATAACTCGTTAGATTTATAATATGCTACTGATATATAAAGATAGTTTATATTAGCAAGACTATATACTAATAAGGCTGACGAGGGAAGTAGGTAGTATAATACTAATACTTAGAGTATAGGGACTAGCTCGCTATATTACTACTATCTTTCTTTAGTTATTTATAAGAGAGTTAAAATAGATTTAACTTATTAAGCTTTGGGTTTAGCTTTTTAGAGGAGTAGTATAATATTTTATTCTACTTCTATAAAGCTATAAAGTTATTTCAGGAATTTCCTAAGGTTTTATTTCAGACTATTGTAATATTCTCTAATTTTAGTAATTTCTTCAAGTATCTATAGTGTAAATAGATTGCTTTGAGTAAATAATATAAAATATGAAAAACCTTTTTACTATCTATATTAATCTTAATATTGAGAAGAGAGAGTAGCTCTAAGTATAGTGGGTAGTTTAGATATTAATAAGTTGCTAAATTCTTATTAATCACTCTTTAAAGTTATGTTTAAGTATGAAAAAAATGCCTCTATCTATATAAATTTAAGTAGTTATAGAGTACTATTTAATATATTAAGTAAATTGAAACTATAGTAGTATTCTTATCTGTCATATTATCAAAATTGATATTTTAGATTTATTCAAATAGTATTAGATTTAAATATTAGTAGACTTTTGTAAGTATGGGAATGCTATTGAATATCATATAATTATTAAGGAGGTATCTAAAGTAAATATTTCCCTAGGAGTTAGTAATTTAGATATTATTACAGGATTTTAAAGTATGATAGAGATTATTAGATTAGTTAATGTATATGGAAAGAGGTAAAAGGGCTTTTTAAGAAGTTATATAAGTCTCTTATAATTAGGAAGTTAGAGATATTATAATCTTTAGTATTATAAAGATTTAGTAGTATTTTAAAACAATAGTCAAATTTATTAGATATTTTATAATAAGTAATAATCAAAAGTATATATTTGATATTTTCAAGGTTTTACAGGGAATAATTTAATTTAATTTAAATAAGGATTTTAATTAGATATCATTACTCAAGTCTTATAAGGATTCTTTCAATAAATTGAAATACTATTTAGAATCTCCTAATTAGAGTCTTAAGGTGGTGAGAGTTTAAAGTATCTAAATAATAATTCTCATAATCCTTTTATTTATATAAGGTTTAAATATAGTTTTTTATTATTACTTGTTTTATTCTAATAGGCCTTACTGATTTGTAGTATAATAGTAATAGAATGATTAACTACTAATTAGTATTAATTTATCTGAAGAGTAATATATACTATACATAGTCTTGCTATATAGAGATAAAGTAGTAATCTAATTATTTCTTATTATTCTTATTATATTATATAATATATAGCGTTATATAAAACTTTAGATTTATAGTAAAGTAATTACTTACTAATTGCTAGATACTTAGCTATAGCTAATACTAGGTGTTTAGTATTTATTATTAGTAAGGCGTAGAAGGTATATTATTATATATATAGTAATATATATAGTTACTATATGCCTTATAGTATAGTATAACTAATAGTTATTCATATTATAAATATTAGTAGTTATATTATAAACGAATGATAGTCTTGTATTAAGATTTAATATAATTATAATTCATAATAATAATCTGTATTATATGATAGAAAGTAAACTTTATAAAGATTTGAGTTAGATTAGATCTAATCTACATTGAGCTGGATATTTCTTGTAATATTTAAATTATCTTGATTTTATCAGAGTAATTCTTTTGTTACTTGATATTATTTATACTTTATATAAAATGTTTTGTATTATATTTATATAATTAATGATATTAATTTCTATTATTACTTTATTAAGTAAGTATTAATTGAGATATATTCCTAGAAGCCTTTATATATATAGATTGATAGATATAAGCATTTTCTTAAATTAACAATATATTAAAGAGAACTATATAAATTATATATCTATTATAGTTCTATAATAATATTTTATTCTGAAGATAATTCTGAAGATTATATTAAAAGCTGTACTATATTATTATCTTATAGTAGTAAGTCTAAGTCTTTGACTTCATATAGAGAATATTTAGCTCCCAGTTAGAACTTATATCCCAACCTATTCTATACTAATAACTATAGCTATAGTTACTTCAGGTTCCTGAATTATAATAAGGTTGTACTAATAGCATATAAATCCTATAATTTATTTAACCTTAAGTTATACCTTCCCTACTATTAGCTGATGATAACTTCTATAATAGACTTCAATATATATACCTTTTTAGATAGTATTCAACAGGCTACTTCTAAGATATATTTAAAGTATTTAGAATTATCTTTAAATACCCTACTTTTAAATATCAGATTCTTCTTTATTATTTTAATTTTATTTTTTTAGCTCTACTAACAGCTTGATCTTCTAATAATATATTAAAGCTAAATATAACTATAGCTATTTTAAAGGGGCTAGAGAGAATAGTAAAATTGCTTTTATATAGAATTAGCTCCTTTAGGCTTTTATAAAAGTAGTTATAGTTCTGAAAATTATTAACGACTTTTATAAGGTTGATATTTATATTGAGGCTATAGGGGTTGAGTATAATAATAGTTCTTTTTATTATTATTATTAGTAGTATTATTATAGGACGGTTAGCTAGTCTATAGTCTATTACTCTCTTTTATATTTATAGCTGGTATTATTAAGGTGTGCCGGTAGTATTCTAGTATGAGTTAACATTATAAGTACTACTATAGTAAGTTCAATACTTCGAAGCTACTACTAACTATTATAAGGTTTATACTAGTAAGTTTGTATATCTAGTTATTATTCTATTATTTATTAGCTTCTACTTCTAAATTGAAACTAGGTTTAAACTAATTGTTATACTACTAGGTCTTTATAATTATATTTATTCATAGAGATATATATAAGCTATAATATATAACTAGGTATTTTCCTATTATAGAGATTATTTACTAAGTATTATATAAGGCTACCTATTAGGTGGGGGGGCTAAAGATATAAAACTCTATAGTAGTAAGTTTAATCTACTATTATATATCTATTTAACTAATATTTATTGAAATCCTACATATAAACCTTTAATGTTCAGCTTGACTTAATTATATCATTCAACATATTTTTATAAGTAATGAGACTTCTAAACAATACTACTAAATAAAACATATAATATAATAAGTTTTCTATATAATACAATCTAGTACACAATATATTAATATTATAAGTCTATTAGATCCATAGAAGTAGAAAAAGACTTATATAAAATAAGTATATTTCATAGTATTATTGATAATAGTAAATTTGGTAGTGCTTTTATTACTATTAAAAATTGTGAATAGGAGTAATGATAATATTTATTGTAATAATATATATAATAAAATCTATATATTAGTAAGTTACTAGAAGATTAATATTATAAGTCTTATATTATTTATAGTCTTTTAGATTAAATGCCAATTCTCAATGGTTTTAATTAGTTCATATAGTTATCGATTTAGTATTTACTTTTAGTAATAATTATATTCGAAACCTTAGTAAGTACTCAGGATCTTCAGAAGAATTTAACTTAATTAAAAATATATATAAATATTAGGAAAAAGAACTATATTATTACTTTATATATTAGATATAATATATATTCTAGAAAACCTCTTAAAGTAATACTTTATAAGTTATATTTAATGGGATATTTACAAGCTTTGATATAATAGAAAGGCTATTAAGTTATATATATATATATATATATATATAGGTTAANTTGTATATAATAAGAAAGGACTATTAAGTTATATATATATATATATATATATATAGTAGGGGGTTTAAAAAGTCTGGGGGATACCTGGCTTTTGACTAGCTACCCGCATTTTACCTATGATTTTGAAAAAGCTACATAACAACTAAATTGACGTTTTATATACTAAAAATATATAAAAAATTAATAGGAAGATTTGTATTTTAGTATTTAGTATACTAGCTGCGTATATTAATTATAACTTTAAGGTAGTATAATAGAGACTCAATTAGACTCCTAATTTTAGCTTATAGAACTACTTCTCATACTGCTATAAGTTACTCCTTGAATTTTATAATATTTAACCTATTTCTTTTAAGGATAAATACCTCTAGGAATAAAGATTATAAATTAGGTTTTATTAGTTTCTATATATATTTAATAGAGTTAAGATCTAGTGAGTATAGAGGTTATTCAATCTATAAGATAGTCCTATCGAATAGCTACTATATAGTATATATAGAATTATAAATAGGTGTATTATTTTAAATAAAATACCTCATATCCTTATAATAAAGTAATAAGTTTTCCTTAAGATATTAAATATAGCTATTAGTATTATAACTATAATATTTTAAAGTTTTATCTCGAGTAAAAAAGATAAAGCTACTACAATCCTCTCTCTATATTATTCCCTACATTATTATTAATATATTCGCTTTAATATAACTAATAAGGTTAATAAATTTTCGATCCTAGCGTTTTTTAGGCAATCTAAATATTTAGGTAGTAGGGTATAAGGTATTATTTTAATATAAAAACTCGTTAGGGAACTATAACTATCCTATATAGAAATTAGTAGAAATACTATTTTAATACGACGTATAAATATAGTAATATTATAGGAAATTCGTCAACTTTTAATAGCTACTTATATATAAATTATAACTATACTACTACTACTTCTTTCATAATAAATAGCTTCTTTATAGTTTTCTATTTATAGTATTATGACTTTTATAGGATATACTTCAGGATTAATATACTAATAGAAGTTACTATTTACACCTGGAATCTAAATAAGATTAGTCTTAGGTTTCTTTTAGTTGTTTGAATAATAGATCTCTTCCCTATTAATAAAAATACCTCAAGCCGACTTTTATAAAGTTACAAGTTAAAAGTATGGTATTTTCTAAAGTGTTTAATAGTTTTAAAGACTACATTATATAAAATGTTGAAAAAAGCAGCTATATTGTAGTAAGATTACCCTATGATTATTATAATAATAATAGCTACTTACTAAAAAGAAGCAAGCTTATTATAAGATATTCGATTACTTAATATAATAGTATTAAAAGCAGATAAATTAGCTTCTATTTATTAAAGTTATAAGGGGTTAAAGAAAAAATAGTATAGAGGGGAAGATATATTAGTTGTATTACTTAGTTAAAGTATCTCTATACTTTTAACCCCTTACTATATATATATATATATAGAAGTAATAAATTATAACTAAATAAATTATAGGATTCAATCCTTTAGAGACTTATAACTAAGAAAGCTATTATTAATATTTCAATATAATTTAAAGCGTACTTTAGATTTTGATATAAATATTAGATATGTAAGTGTGAAACTGCTTCGAACTAGTACTACTAGTATTACAGAATGGTTTCTGGGGATTATGTAGCTACGTAATCGGCCGTCCCGTTACTACAAAAACCTGTAAACAGCAGTCACGCGTGCGGGGGCCTTCTTTCCTCGCGTAACAACATTCATTAGATAAAACTACCTTTCGGCTACTTACGGTTCACAAACGGCTTGCCCAGCCTAAAAAAGCAGTACCGACTACCTATTACTGCTTATTTGTAACAACTAGTTAGTATAATGCTATTGCTAGAGTAATTAGTTTAGTTTTGATGATATAACTGTCTTACGTCTTTAGTTCTAATCTTTCTAGAAGCTATAGATTCGAATCTTCTTTAAGCTTTTTCTATATATAGACTTTTTAGATTAAAACACTTAAAAACTAACTTTTCGCTACTAATTAAGACTAAATTATAGGTTTTATATATTATAGAGCTTTATACTTTTAAATATAGATTATAATATAGTAATAATGATTATTACTATAATATCAATCTCTTTCTAGTATCATTATAGATATAAATAGAAAATATAAATCTATTAGTATTATAAAACTACTTAGAGCTATTATATATAGATATTTGAAAGCCTTTTACTATAAAGAGATAAGGATTTATTATCTATATAGAAAGGTATTTTTGACTAATTTTAAATGTATCTATGTTTCAGATATAATTTCAATAATACCAAAGGAAAAGCTATAAGAAATAACTATGAATTCCTTTTACTAAGTATTTATTAGAAATACTTAGTATTTCAAATTTCTCTATAGTCTTTCAATCTTTTTACATCGAATATAGTAACTCTTTAAACCTAGAAGAAATTTAAGAGTTCTTTTATAATATTTAAAAGTATCGAGAAACTCGTTCTTTTAAATAAAGTAAGAAATAAAAACGTAAAACTAGCTTTAAACACATAAAGTTAATATTTATAAAGGATTTAGTATTTCACATATTATTATAAGAACTAAGAGTCTTCTAAGGAAGTTAAGTTATAAAAAGGTCTGTAAAATGTCTTATAGAAATAAAGCTTTCTAGAAAGCTATATAGAGGCTTAATAGTATAACATAAGGGTTATTTTTAGTAAATTACTATATCAAAAGGCCTTATTAGTTAGTAGGTTTAGTAGGAAACAAAGACGTTAAAAAGGTAGTTTTAGAATTTATACTATCATAATTAATAATAGAAGAATCGTTTAATACCAAACCTTTGACTTAGAAAAGTTTATTACTAAAAGGAGAAAAGATTAGGTCTAACTTAGTATGTAAACTAATAAGGTTAGGGGTTTTAGTAAACTAGGGAAGCTAAGGAGAAAGTAGTAGCTCGTTTTCAAACTACTTAAGAGGACTAGGATAAGTAAGTATAATACTACTGGAATCTAGTTTCTCTAAAGTATTTATTATATACTTCTAGTAATTCTAGGTCAACTTCTAATACTAGTATTAAAACAAGAAAAAAGGTCACTTATATAAATTTGAAATATTCTAGAATTTCAAAATCTGATTATATTATCGCGGTATAACTAGTATTATAATGTCTAGGTACTTCTAATTCCAAGTCTATTATTATCGATTTAATTAGTCTACTTCTGAATTTAACAAAGCTTTTAAGTTTAACTAGTATTTTTGAAAAAGGTATCATTAAATCAGAATATAGCTCATTATAAGCTATATTAGTACTAAAGATAATAGCTAATAAATATGAAATAAAGCTTTTTATTTACCTAACCAGTTTATTATATTTTTGATAATTAGTGATAGAGTAGTAAAGAAATAAAGTTGATTAGGCTCAAATAGTAAAGTAATGTAAACTTTATTCTGTTAGAAATTATCCTAATCTATTGATATATAATTAAAGTTAGAAGATTCTAATAAATTATATTATAATTTATTAATCTATGTTAGATAAGGTATTAATTCTAGTTTTAATATCGGATTTGTATATAGATATATAATATATATAATATATTCTTTATATGTAACTATTTCTTCTTATTATAAAATGAAATTATATAAAGAGACTTACTATTATATAGTATAATTTATATAGGAAGGACTTATAGCTTGCTCTCTACTACGATTATTAGTAGATATATTACCCCTTAAAATATAACTTTAGCTTTCTTACTTCCTACTAACTATAATAGCTAGCTCCTAATTAATCTAAAGCTAAACCCCTTGTAAGTATAATTAGTATATCTACTTTATATTAACTTTTTCGTAGATAATAAATAATTAATAACTCCTTTCATAATAACCTCACGCCTTTATACTTTTATAGCTATATATAATTCAAATATCTCGAGATATTTAATTACTAGTAACTATAAGTATTCTATTTAAATATTTATTATAACTTTAATATTTATAACTATAATATCCTTATTATAACCTAAGTCCTACTTACTCCTAAGATAAGACTTTGTACTATTAATATAAAGGTTTTCTACTATTAATATAAATTAACTCATAATATCTATATAAGTATAGTAAGACTTAACTTATTTCTATTAACATATAATCTTAATATATTAAATATAGCTACTATATAAATTATATCTCTATAGAACAATACTTCTAATATAACTAGATAACTTTTAAAACTTCTATAATTATATTATGATAATATTCTAAAATATGTAGTAATTAGTATTATAATAAAATATATGTATTAAAATATTATCTAATTAATACCTGGTTTCTAGTATTACTAACTTAGTATAATAACTTATAGGATAACTAGACGATTTTCTTTTGAATATCTATAGGTTACTTATTAATTATAATATTTAGAATAATTCTATTAAGACTTAGTCTAATATATCAATAGCTTTAATTATAATAGTTATAATTAGATATTTCTATACTTACCTTATGGTTATTTTTACATAAGTAGCTATATAGAATTTAAAGAGATTCTAATTGTATTATAAAGGTTATAGAAGAATAATAGATTTTAAAACGCCTAGCTCTTAGTATTTTATTTTATTTTATTTTACTTTCAAGACGTTTATAAGTATTCTTAACTTTATAACCTTAGTAGTTACCTTTTGCTATATATATTAAGCCCTAGCCCTAATAAGGCTCTCTCTATATAGATTGGTATTATAAAGTCTTCTATTACTATAAGGTTAAATATTAGAACTAGGGGTATATTTATTTAAAATAATAAGTAGTTTTATTACTATTTTAAGTACTTATAAGCTAGTAGTAATAAAAATACTATTACTAGGTAAGACTTATAGTTAAATCTATATATAAGGTATAGAGCTTAGATATTATTCTAAGTATAGAGTAAGAGTAACTAAAGCATAATATATATATATATATATATTATAGTAAAATAGAATATAAATAGCTTTTACTCTTTTATATTAATTCTTATTAAAAGTTAATATATTCATGAGGAATATATATATATATATATATAATCTATATTAATACTTTATTCTAATATTAATACTTATATTAATATATCTAGTATATTTTATGTTAATTAAAGTAATGTTTATATTATAAGACAAGTATAACAAATACAAAATCTAATATTATACTTATAATAAATAGTCTTATTAGTTATACTGAAGGTTTCTAGTTTATTTAAAGTTATATGCTTCTTAGGAATTCTTTAAAAGAACCTAGACTTAATTTATAACTCTTACTTTATACATTCTATATAATATGTTACACATATATTTCAAATATCAATATAAATCTTTATATTATATTATAAATATATCTCTTGGAAAATAATATTCAATATATTATAAATATATATATATGATTGAATATAGCATAAGGTCTATTAGACGGCTATATTAGATTATACGAAGTCTGACTGCTTTATTTATATATATTTAAACGCTTTATTCTAATTTGAATAAATGATACCTTTTAGCAACCTATATGTAGACTATAAACTATTATAATCATTTATTATAATTAGAAGCTTAGGAATATTCAAATCATCTCTAAATTACTATTAAAAAATAAATATAGAGGAAATCCTTTTCAATTTACTATATTAATCTTTTAATAAGCTACTTGAAAATAATATAGATAACTACTAGTAGTCTAAATATAATAATAAAACTATTTAATAGGTCTAATTTGAACTATTAATATATCATATTATAAATCTATATAACTAGCTAAAATCTTTAGAAATACTTTAATTTCAATACTAAACTAGATCTCAATCCCTTAAAACTAATTAATTTACTAAACTTTAACAAATAGCTTATCTAAGAAAATACTACTTAATAGACGTCTAAAGATATTAAGCCTTTTACTCTTAAAACTAAGAATATCTTTAATTACTATATAGTCAATCTTAAACTTTAAGTAGTCTGAAAATCTAACTATAAGAAAATAAAGAAATACTATAATATAATTTGAATATAAGTCAATATAACTATTAATAATAGTTTTCTGATATTTATTTAAAGAGAACTTCTTAATAATAATAATATCTCCTTTCAAATTCTTTAAAGGTTCTAAAGTATTAATATGCTTAAAATAATTTAGTCATATAGTAATAGGTCAGAATATGATGGAAAGGATTTTAGATAAGACTGATTTAAATATCTCTACTTCAATGTAATATAATAATTAATATACTATTTATTTTTAAATACATATATACTAGAATCCTAGAGTCTAGAAAACTCCTACTATTGAAACATAACTTTAAATATTAAATTAATATATTTCGCCTATTTAGACTATAACTTAACATTAATACATTATTAAAAGAGAAACTCTAAACTTAAGAATTAATAGGCTAATTAGAAATAGAAAAGTCTTCTAAGCTTTATCTTATATTTACTAAAACTTTATCAAAAAGCTATAATAAATCTTACTAATCTTAACTACTTTAATAGAAAAGTCAGACAGAATATCTTACTCTAAATTAAAATACCTAAATATTTTAAAAGCTACTTATACCTTCTAGAAAACTATAAATATATTGAACATATTATGATCGATTTATATATTAGATTCCTATATATTTAGATAATAGTTAATATCAAAGATAATATTATAAATATAATAAATAACTTAGAGCTTTATATTCTATACTAGAGACTAATAATAAATAATCAATTAAATTACAAGAGATATATTAATAAAGCTTAAGAACTACTTTTAGACGCCTTAAAAGCTAAAATACCTCCTTTCAATAGTAAGTCTAATAGTAAGAATTATTATCTTTCTAATTTAATATATTGAAATATTGACCTTTCCCTCCTTAAGAGGTTAATTAAAATCCCCTCTTATACCTTCTTAAGTATTTAAAAACCTTACTTATGTTTAATTAATATAATATGTAATAACTATAGTATAATCTATATTACTAATTGAATAGACTTCTTTAAAAAGAAATCTTTTAAATTAAATAGAACGATAAATACTATTAAATATAATTTAACTAAGTGTTCTATAATTAAATAACCAAAGTAAATAATTCAAAGTATTTTCAATACTCTAAATAAGAAGAATATATTAGACTTAATATTAAATGATATAACCTATATTAAAAACCTCTATATTAATATTATTTTAGAAGCTTTACTTCTCAATAAGACTAAACTCCAATATATAAACCTTAATTATATTCTTCAATTTAATCTAACTAACTAATCTATTATTATAAGATAATTACTTAGAAAGTATAACTCTATATTCTTCAAATCTAAGCTAGTTTTAAATTATCTTATAGTCTATTTAAAGAATTTAGATCTTATTATAGAGTTTCTAAATATACTATTTTCTCAACTTTATCTAAAGATAGGTTTCCTAGAGATATAATCTAATAATACTTATATATAATACCTTTAAATAAGATATCTAAAATAGAATACTTTTAAATATTTAATCTTTAATACTTAAGAAGTGAATATTTTAAAACCAAGGTAATTAGATTATTCTTATTATATAAAAATCTATTCTTGATAAATTGTCTCTAGACAAACCTTAGAATTATATTTAATTTACCTAATTTACTATATTATTCAAAATCTATTCAACTTTCTTAAGACTTATATGGATAACTTCTAGGCACTTATTATTAGAGAAAATTTTCAAACTTTCTCCTTATATTTATATTACTTGATAAAGTTATAATTTAGTCTTTAAAATATTGAAGATATTTAAAAGTCATATAAAGTAATAAAGAATCTTTTGATATATAAGATTTAATAAACTATTAAAAGAGCTATAATAGCAATTAATAGAGAACGAATTACTAAATATAAGTAATAGAATAAAGAATTAGTTTCAAACTATTTTCCTCTCATATTAAGAAACTAATCAGAATAAGTAAGTATATTAGAAGGTAATTAATAATTAAAACAAAGAAATATAAGAAGCTTTCAGACTACTTTTTACACTTGAAGTAGAATTACTTTAAATAGTAATTATATTATATAATATATCTCCTAATATTTAGAATAATCAGAAATTACTATATAAGATTAAAGAAGTCTAATCTAAATAATATCTTTATTAATAAGTATTGAAATATACTTTAAGTTCTTATTAAAACTTATAACCTTACTAGAAATATATTTCTACTTATAGGTATTAAGTATATTTACTTAAGAGATATTACAAGTAAAGTATTATAAGGACATTATTTCAAATTTAATCTAAGAAATATATCAAATACCTAGTAAGTTATATTCTAAATATCGATAATCTCTATAAAATCTAAATTCCTGTTCTTTAAAGGACTATTATTATTTAAAATAGTAAATTTAAGAGAATAGGATTCTATCTAAAATAGGATATGTATAATATATTTATAAAAGAAATTACAAATTTACTAACTAAATTAATTATTAAAGAAGTAGAAGACTTTATTTTTAAAATATTTAGAAACATTAGAATAATAAGAGTATTTAATAAAGGAACTTCTCTTCTAATAATTATCTTATTAGTATTAGAAGTAACTTTAGATATTAGGCTATATCTAAAGCTAGTTTTAAAGAGTAATAAAAGAAATTTGATTATATTTAAACTAGTATTCAAAATATAAAGACTAATTTGAAATTCTAATTAGTCTTAGTTAGAAGAACTATTTCCTATTAATAGTTATAGTTTGAAAAATATACTAAAAACTAGAAAACTAAATAAGAGATTTAAAATTATAAATTTAATTAGTTAAAAGAAAATAACTACTTTAAGTAAATATAGAAATATATATTTTGAAATTCCTATCAAGCTAATTTAGGAAAAGCTAAAGTATAGCTTTACATTATAACTAATGAGAATAGTAAATTTAACTATTTAGGAACTAGGCTAATAATATAAGAATAAATAATAATAGTAACTCTAGCTAGAAATTAATATTAATAATTATATAAAACTTTTAAAAGAATATAGTAGTAGTATTTTATACTTTATAAAATATAACTAAGATACTTTTACCAATATATATTCGCCTAATTAGTAGTAAAGACTTAATAAAATAGTCTCAACCTTTTGATAATATTCCTTATTTTTCAAATATAATACTAAGTGAAAAGCCTTCTCCTAAGATTTAAATATATACTCATTAATTATTTATATTACTAATAACTTAGAAAGATATTACTGATTTACTAAAGCTATTATAGAAGTATCTGAATAAACTAATAAGAGTTCAAATTATAAAGTTAAAAGAGAAGGACACTTAGTGAGAAATAAATTACTAGGATATTAAGACTAAGCCCCTTCTTTTCAAATAGGTTTTTATTTATAAGATAGATATAAATAGTTATTTAGAGTAATATAAAATAGGGATTTTGATATATAAGTATAAATATATAGTTAATTTACTATCTATTATATATATAGTAATACTAACTATCTAAATATTTGAAATAATTATAATTTAGTTACTTTTGCTCTATACTTGGAATAATATCTAAGCTCTTCACCCTATATATAGATTTAACTATAAGCTTTACCTAATAATAGCATTCATATTAATACTAGCTTATAACTAGTTAAAATAGTAATGAAATTACTTCTTATTATAGATAATTATACTTCTAGTTCTAATATTTAACCTTATAGTAGTAGAAGACTTCATAGTAATAATTAGGAAGAGTCTTATTAAAACTAGGGCTTAATATATATAGCTAAAAGTAACTATTAAGGTTGTAAAGTTGAGAACTTTTTAGACTTCTTAAAGATAGAATAAAATAGAATACTAAGAGCTAGTTATTCTATAACTTATTACTCTTCTATATCTATATTTTTATAATAGATTTAAAATCCCCTTAAAATCTATATAGCTACTTATAAGAAGAGAAATATATAATAAGTATAATAATATTCACCTATAACCCCTATAATTAAAACTATTAATTTATGAGATTAAGTTTTAATAAAATTATCTTAAAAGTTATAATTAATAGGTAGCTTATAAATATTTAAAAAATAATTATCTAGTTATCCTATAAGTTGTTATATTAAGCTAAGTATTTTAAAAATTAAGTATTAATTAGATAATACTTTAATTTTAATATATTACTATAATACTAATTACTAGATACTTTAGAGTATTATAATAATATAATTATAGGAGTTTTAAAAACTATTAAGTTATACTAAGGGTATTTATATTTATGCGAATATTATTTATATATTAGTTATACTTAATATATTAAGATTATTTACTAATAAGAATAAGCTGAATCTTATTATATTTATATAGAGAATATAAGTTAGCTTATATTAGTAGTAGAGAATTTTCATATTAGTAGTATAAAGTTTTATCTTAAGGATAGGTAGGGTTTAGTCTAGGGGATATTAAGATTATAGATATTAAGGTTATAATAAATATTTAAATAGAATGCTTATAGTTAGTAGTAATTAAATATCTTAAGATATTTTTATATATAACTATGAAGGTATGAAGGTATAAGGTTATTATAAAAAGAGGTGTTAGTTATTTGTTATTAAAAAGGTTAATATGGGGTAGGTGTGCTAGCTGCTATAGCTATAAGGGGTTTAGCCTTAGATTAATTAGAAGCTAGCTATAGTAGTTAGTGGGGGGGTGGGAGGGCTGAAGTTGTACTTTAGGGGGTAATATGTCTACTAATAGTCGTAGTAGAAAGCGAGCTATTAGCCCCTCCTGAAGTTATTATAATATATATAATATAATTTAAATTTAAAGTCTTATAATTTAATATTATAAAAATTTCTAAATACTATAAGGAATCCTAATAGACTTCTAATAATACTTATACTACTAGATAGATTTAAAGTTATAGGGAAATATATTAAATTTAAATAAGCCTTTTATATATTTTAAAATATATCCCTTTTTTAAGATAAAGCTTGATATATTATTTTAAAGTTATCAGGCTTCACATTATATCTAGAAAAGCCTTATTTATTTAAACGTAAGAATTTAAATATCTATATTTTCTTCTATATAGATAATACTCTTCTCTTATATGATAAGGCGACTAAAAGGATATTCTAGATATTATTCTAAATATAGAATATATCTATAAACTTAAGGAATAAAATTCTATTAAATGTTTTTAGAGATTTAAATAGTAAGGAATTAAAAGTATCAGAAGATTTACTTAGTTTAAGATATATATCTTACTAAGATTATAGAATATTTTAATTTTAAAGATAGACTAATGTTTATAATATTACTTCTAATAATATCTTTTATTATAAATAGTAATTAAGCTATTTTCTAAAAGGCTTATATATATTAGATAAGAATAAGTTTGATTCTTTATATATTAAGTATAATATAACTAGATATTCTACTTATATATTTTCTACTTTTAAGATACTTTATAAATTCTTCTTAAATATATTAAGATAGTTTAATTATATAATTTAATAGTTCTATAAAATATGACTTTTGATTTCATTACTTGTAAACTTAAGGAGTAATAATAAAAGATTTTTAAGACTCCTAATTACGAGAAATACTTCTTTTATAAACTATAAAGAAACTTAGAAATTAAATTATAATTAGATTATCTCTTTATTACAGGAACTATATTAGTAAAAGGCTATTTAACAAAGTATTATCATAATATTAATAATTAAGGTGGAACTTCTCAACTTGAAATATATTTTAAAAAAGGCTAAAGTATTAAAAGGACTATTATAAGATCTCAAGCTTAACTTTAGAGATATTTAAAGAATCTATTATAATAAGTACTAAATAATTAAACTAGTTATTTTAAATAATAAATACCTATCTATTAGACTTGAATATATAGATATTTAATAAATATAACTATATTAAAAATATTTAAGAAGAAAATTTAAAATAGTCTATAGATATATAAATATAATATTAGTAGATAGACTTATAGAAAGCTTAATATAAGTAAAGTTCAAATATTTTTAAATATTTCTGAAATTTAATCAATCTATAAGTAATACTCTTAAGACTAATTAAAATAGATAAATAGGTTTTCTAGAGTTATTCCTAACTATTTATCATATATATAAGTAATCTATATCTTTAAAGTCTAACTATTTAATAAAATATCTTAGTAGTATTTATATAGAAAGTTAGAATATAGTAGAACTCCTTAAGTTATTTATAACAAATAAAGGTTTTTTTTCAAACTTATATTTAATTAAAAATAGACTATTTAAACTTGAAATTCTAGATAGTTAAATAAGAAGTAGTAATTAGTATATAGAATTCAACTTAGAGAAATATAGAAAACTAATTATATCTTCTAAAAGAAAGAATTAATATTAATACTTATTAAAGAATTAGAGGGAAATTCTTCAAACTAACTATTAGAATATTAAAACTGAGATTCTAACTTCTAAATCTACTAATAACTATTTAAAGTCTAAGACTCTAATTTTAGAATCTCTTAATAACTATTTAAATTATAAAACTTCAATTAATAGAAGATGTAGTTAAAATTACTAAAGGACTAGAAATATAACTAATAATAAAAGGCTAGATAGATACTAATATTTAAGATAGTTAAGTAATAATAAATTATATAATAACTAGAGTCTTAATAGTAAAATTAGAAATACTTCTATTCTTAAAAGAAGCTAATCTGAATCTTTTTTTACTATTTAGACTAAAGTTTAAACTATAATAATTTCTTTATATTACTAATATTCTTATTCTTTAACTATAAAGGATTAGACTTAAAACTAGAATTTCAGACTAAATTACTTATCTGATTATTATTTAAAATCTAAATAATATTAAGATACTTCTTAAATAACTTATAGGTTTTATTAGAAATTAGAATATAAGATTTGCCTAATTCAGTCTTATATTAATAATACTAATTAAATAGGAAGCTTTTCTTTTTAATTCTTATAATATAAGAATAACTTCTATACAAAACTATAAAACTCAAGTAATAAATAAGAAAGGGAATAATTTAAGGCGACTAAGTATTACTAATAATTTCTATAAAGATAAAATGAATATTAAGTTCTTCTATAGTCTTATTTAAATTACTCTTTTTAAAAAGAATAAACTTTATTAGAGTATTTTTAGAAATAGTAGACTTCTTATTTAGCTTAGCTAATAAATACTTAGTATTCTTAAGGTGATATTTTAAGTTATTTATTTTAAAAGAAGCCTTCTATTTTCTAATTTGAAAAGACTTTTTGATCAATTTAAATATAATCTTAATATATTTCTTAAGATATTTAAAAGAATTATTTATATTATCTTCTTTATCTTTAATATTATGAGCAGTAAATTCAATCTCTTCTTACTTTTCTTTAGTAATTGAAGAATTATTAATTAGATTATCTTCTTTATTTTTAAAAAGAAGAAATAGAATAAGAGTTTTATTCTAAATATCTATAGACATATTCAATTCTAATAGAGGTAGCTAGCTTTTTTTTTAATAATAGTCTTTTTTAGAATAGTGATTCTAATATTATTAATTTTGAATATGATAGAAATTTAAAGCAGAAGCAAAAATATCAAACACTATAGTAATTTAAGATATTTAGCAAAATATAACTAAATAAGTAACTTAATTTAATTTACTTTAATTTTATATCATTATTCAAATACTAAATCTAACTTAATTAGATAGATATAATTAGTATGAATAATCTAGCTTTAAAACTTAAAGATTAAGTAGCTATAAATAAAATTACTAAAGTTGATAAGAATATTAATACTAAGAATTATAGAAGAGAAGTAATAACTTGAAATTCATTTAAATAATAAATAATCTAAAAAGGAATATTGAATAAAATAAGTTTCTTAAAAAGAATAAGGAAAGATATCTTAGGTATTGAAAGTATTATTAATAATAGAATAAAGACAAAGAATATTAATTGTAATTTCAAATTATAATTTCTAAATACCTTTTAAAATAGAATTAAAGAATATCTCTTTTAGCTTGGGAATAAAAGAAAGAAAGACTAATAAAAAGTTAGTTAATAAAGTATTTAAATTAAGGTGTATTAAGAAGTTAATAATAATGTTAAATAGATTATTATGAATTGTTTTAGCTTTAGTAAGATATGACTATAATTAGAATATTGATAAAAACTAAACGTTATGATTAAAATTAAAAGTTAATATGTAGAATCTATTTTGTTAATAAATATTACTAATACGTATAAGGAGATAATTATTAAAACTATTGATATATAGGTGAAAAAAGAACCTACTAGGTAAGAAGACAATAAATAAATTACTTATAATGTTTAAAAATCAAATTAATAATAATTTTAAAAAGAGTAAACTAATTACACTTATTAAAGATAAAATAAACAGTAATTGAATATATAATAGATTGTAATAAATTTATTATAATAAATCATTTCTTTTATTTAAATATTCTAAGGCTATTTTAAGACGATTTACCTATTTTCATTTATAATAAAATACTATTTAGAATAATTTATAGAGTATAAGGTTATCTCTAGTAGCTCTGCTACTAGGGGATATACAAGAATAAGTATAGTATAGAGTCTACTAAGTAGCTATATTAAATTATTATTAGGGTAAATATAGTATTAAAGTAGCTAAGGC
>AMCV02000002.1:3196814-3253592 GCA_000350065.2 Colletotrichum orbiculare MAFF 240422
CTTTAATACTTTATATTGAGACTATATATTATATTATTATATTATTATATATATAATCTATTTATATTTATAATGTATAATATATAATACAATATATATTTATAATATAATATATAATATATAATACAATATATATTTATAATATAATATAAGTCTATATAGATTAATATATATTTATAATATAATATCTTTTTATAGATTAATATTTATTTATAAGAAAATATATATTTATGATATAATATATATTATTTTGAAATACCCTATTACTAATAGAAGGTATTTTGACTAGCTTATTAGTTCTACCTAATAATAATATTATAGAGACTATTTCTAGTTTTTATTAATCTTTCTTAGAATATTCTTAGGAAATACTAGAAGTATCTCAATAAATTGCAAGATGTATATAGTATTAAGATAACATCTTTTACTTATGATAAATATATTTTAGTAAATTAAATTATTTACTTTTTTCGTAATATTTAGAATAGTTTACTATTTCATATTATAGTTCTAAACCTATGTTCTATTAGGTAGAGAATAATATTATTAGAATAGTAGTTTTTTACTACTTTTTATAATAAAGTTAAATCTCTATTTCAATATATCTAAATATATAAAGACTATCCTATTAGGATTTATTAAACTATTTCCTTAGAAGCACTTTCTATCCAGATAAAGGCTTTTTCTACTAAATGTATTTATAAGACATCTTTTTATATATCGAATATCCTTTATCTAGATTCTTAGTTAACTATTGAATATTAATATAATTATTCTAATGTAATCTAACTAAACTACTTCTATACTTTCTATAACAATATACTAACTACTATAGCTATAGTTACTTTAAGTCTTTAAATTACAATACTATTATACTAATAGTATATAACATAATATCTCCAACCTTAAGTCATCATAGTCTTCCTAACTATTAATCAATAATTATAACAAGTTTGAATATATATCTTCTTAGAATAAAGTAATATACAATAAACTACTTCTAATATATATTGAAAGTTCCTAGAATTATTATTAAATTTCCTATTCTTAAGTATTACATTCTTTTTTCTTCTTTTAATCTTATACTTTTTGGTTATATTGATAGCTCTATCTGTTAATAATAATTTAAAGTTAAATTTCACTATAGTTATTTTAAAGAAACTAAGAAAGGTAGTAAAGTTATCTTTATATAATATTAATTTATTTAGCTTTTGTAAAAGTAGCTATAGTTCTTATAATTATTAAAGGGTTTGATAAGACTGATAGGTATATTAAAGTTATAGGAGTTAAATATAGTAATAGTCGTTAGAAATAGTCTATTATTATTATTATTATTATTATTATTATTATTATTATTATTATTATTATTATTATTATTATTATTATTATTATTATTATTATTATTATTATTATTATTAGTAGTAGTAGTAGTAGTAGTAGTAGTAATAGTAGGATTATTATAGATGGCTATTAATTATAAATATATTGAAAGATAAAGAGAGGTTTAGTCTTCTATTATTCTCTTATATCTATAAGGCTAGTATTATTAAGATGCATTAGTAGTATTATTAGTAACCAGCTAGTATAAGTCAATATTATAAGTAGTATTATAGTAAGTTTAATATTTTAAAGCTATTCTTATAAAGACTATTATATAGCTTATATTAGTTTCTAGATTAAAGCTTGATTTCAACTAAACATTATACTACTAACTCTTTTTCATTCTATTCACCTATAGAGATATATATAGATTGTAATATATTACTAGGTTTCTTTCTATTTTAGAGATTTTATACTAAGTATTATATAAGGCTACTTATTAAGTAGGAGGCTAAATATATGATATACTACTTATTATAATAAACTTTATAAGAAGGACTAATAGCTTGCTTTCTACTATAACTATTAGTAGATATATTACCCCCTAAAGCATAACTTTAGTCCTCCTATCTTCCTACTAACTACTATAGCTAGCTTTTAATTAATCTAAAACTGAACCCTTTATAGCTATAATTAATATATATACCTTATATTAACTTTTTTAATAATAAATAACTAATAACTCCTTCTATAATAACCTTATATTCTTATACCTTTATAGCTATCAATATATAATTCAAATATCTCGAGATATTTAATTACTACTAACTATAAGCATTCTATTCAAACTCAGCTTGTTCTTATTAGTAAAGAATCTTAATACATTAATTAAGTGCAACTAATATATAAATAATACTTATATAGATACAGATACTCCTAATATAGCTTAATAACCTTGAAAACTCCTATAATTATATTATTATAATACTTTGAAAGATCTAATAACTAGTATTATAATAATATATTAATATTTGAATATTTTCTAATTAATACTTAGTCTCTACAACGTTTAGTTTAATATAATAACTTATAAGATAATTAGATAATTTTTGTTTTCAATATTTATAAACTATTTATTAATTATAACTTTTGAAATACTTTCATTAAAGTTCAATCTAATAAATTGATAGTTTTAATTATAGAAGTTATAAGTAAATATTATTATACTTATTTTATACTTTTCTTCTTATAAATAATTATATGGACTTTAAGGGGATTTTAAATCTATTATCAAAAATATAAAAGAATAATAAATTATAAAATATCTAGCTTTTATAAGTATTCTATTTTATCCTATCTTTGAGAAGTTTAAAAAGGTTTTTGACCTTATAATCTTGATAGTTACTTTTAGCTATATATATTAAGCTTTAATTTTAATAAAGCTCTCTATATATAAATTATCACTTTAAGATCTTCTATTACTATAGGGTTAAATATTAGAACTAGGGGTATAATTATTAATAATAATAAGTAATTCTATTATTATTTTAACTAGTTGTAAGCTAGTATTAATATAAATACTATTATTAGGTAAAATCTATAGTTAAATCTATATATAGAGTGAAGAGCTTAGATACTATTCTAGGTATAGAACAAAAGTAACTAAATAATAAACTTTATTATTATTCCTAGAATATAATTAGTATATTATAATAAGTTATTAATAATATAGATATTTACCTTTAAACCTTATAATTAGTCTATATCTAAAGCTTCTGTTATTGTTTAATAGTTTTCTAATATAAGTAATATTAAATTATAGTGTTATACTTCTCTTAAAAAGTATAGGAGTCTTAAAGGTTAATTTATATTCAATAAGATTATAATTCTTTCTTAGTATCTTTAGGTTAAAGTTCTTTTTTCTTAAGTATTTTCTTTATTAACTTTAATTGTAGCTTATTCTTATCTGTTAAAGTATAATCTTGAGCAAAATATCTAATTTTTCTATAGTTATAATAAGTAAACTTGATTGTTTTGTTTAGTATACTTAAAGCTTTATTTTCAATTATTTGAGTTACAATAAATTAAATAATTAATAACGTCTTTCTATAGAAGTAAAGCTTATCTATAAGATCTATTTCTAATATATCTAAGCTCATTATATTTCTATATTAGTTACTAAATTATATTCTAATAGTTTTATCTCTAGATGAGAAATCTATTCTATAGATAAATAAATATTTAAAACCTTTCTCTTTAATTATTGTTCTTCTATTTAAGAAATAATACATCAATTCATTAAATTGTATAATATAGTTTATAGGTTTAGACTTCTTAAATATAAGTAAATATAATTAATCCTTAATCTAGGTTCTGAAATAATCTCTAATTCTGCACTAATCCTTGGGACGATGTACTAAACCTTCAATACTTTACTAATATAAATAATTAATATTATCAGTTTAATTAAAATCTTATCTTTTAACTAATTACTGAGATATAATTTATCTAGTGGATAAATCCAACTTCTTATTATAAAACTATAAGTCTTAAATATATAGATAACTTATATTACTTATATAATTCAATTTTGATCAGTTTCAAACTAGTAGCTTTTAGGTATTTTCAACTAGAATCTTTTGAATTAACTTTCTAGAATTCCTTGAATTTTAGAATTCTTGGTATTCTTTTTAATAAATATTAAAGTTTCCTTCATTATAACATTTAATTAAACTAGTAATATAGAGGCATTATAACTGATTCTAAATTAAAAATAACTAATACTTATTAGTAAAGTTATTCTTTCTTAGAATATCCATAATATAATATCTTATAAACCTAATAAAGGTTTAGTTTCATATAGTAGATTAATAGACCTAGTTTAGCACTATACATAAAAACTAATATTTTTATATAATTTAATAATTACTTCAAATATTTAGAATCTTCTAATTAACTTATATATTTAGCTACCTTTACTCTATATCTGGAATAATATCTAAGCTTTTTATTCTATATATAGATTTAATTATAAACCTTAACTAATAATATTATTCGTATCAATACCAGCTTATAACTAGTTGAAATATTAATGAAATTACCTATTATTATAGATAATTATACTCCTAGCTCTAATACTTGACTCTATGGTAATAGATGACCTAACAGTAGTAATTAGGGAAAACTTTATTAAAGCTAAAACTTAATATATATAGCTAAAAGTAACTACTAAACTTGTAGAGTAAAGAATCCTCAATATCCTCTTCAAATAGAATAGAATAAAATATTTATAAAAACTAAGTATTCTATAATTTATTACTCTTCTAAAATCTTGATAAAAAAACTAAACTCTCCTCGAAATCTATATAATTACTTATAAGAAATACCTATAAGATAAAAATAGAAATATCTACTTATAACTATTATAATAAAGCTATTAGTATATTGATCTAGGTTTTAATTCAATCATTCTAAATATTATAAGTAACAAGCAATTCATAGCTATTCAAAAGGAATCATCTAGCTATCTTATAAACTACTATAATAAACTAATAATATTAGAAATTAGATATCAATTAAATAATACTTTAATATTCATATCCTACTATAATACTAGTTACTAGATACCCTAGAGTATCATAGCGACGTAATTATAGGAATTTCAAAAGCTATCTAGCTATACTTAGTTTATTGATAATAAACTTATTATTTAGTTAATTTTACTCTATACCTAGAATAATATCTAAGCTTTTTGCCTTATCTATAGATTTAACTATAAATTCTACCTAATAATAGTATTCATACTAATACTAACTTATAACTACTAATAATAATAATAAAAGTACTTATTATTATAGATAATTATACTCTTAATTCTGATATTTAATCTTATAGTAGTAGAAAACTTCGTAATAATAATTTATATAGAGAAAATGTTATTAAAACTAAGGTTTAATATATATAATTAAAAGTAACTACTAAGGTTATATAGTTAAGAATCTTTTTAAACTTCTTAAAGATGGGATAAAATAGAGTATTTATAAGAATTAGGCGTTTAGTAACTTATTACTCTTCTATATTTAAGCTATCCTTACTACAGCCTGGTAACTAGAATAATAGTATATTATACCTTTATAATAAATTCGAAATCCCCTTAAAATCTATACGGTCATTTGTAAAAAGAGAAGTATAAGATAAATGTAGTAGTATTTACCTATTAACCCTTATAATTCAAACTATTAGTTTATTAAATTAAGTTTTAACAAAACCATCCTAAAAGCTATAAGTAATAGATAGCCTATAAATATTCAAAAAAGTATCTAGCTATCCTATAAACTGTTATATTGAACTAAGAATTTCAGAAACTGAGTATTGATTAAGTAATACTCTAATATTAATATAATATTATAATATCCACTACTCAATACCTTGAAGTATTATAGTAATTTAATTATAAAGGTTTTAAAAACTATTAAATTATATTAGAAATATCCAGATATAGATAAATATTACTTAAATATTAGTTATACTTAGTATATTAAGGTTATTTATTAATAAGAATAAGCCAAATCTTATTTTACTAATATAGAGGTTATAAGTTAGCTTATATTAGTAGTAGAAAAGTTTTATATTAGTACTATAAAATCTTATTTTAGGGGTAAGTAATATTTAGTTAATAAGCATATTAAGGTTATGGATATTAAGGTTATAATAAATGTTGAAATAGAATACTTATAATCAGTAGTAATTAGATATCTTGAGATATTTAAATTACATATAGCTGTAAGGATAAAAAAGTATAAAAGTATAAGGGTATAAAAACGTAAAGTTATTATAAACAAGAATTATTAGTTATTTATCATCTATAAAAAATTATTATGAAGTAAGTATCCTAATTACTATAATTATAAAGAATTTAACTTTAGATTAATTAGGAGTTAATTATAATAGTTAGTAGAAGGGTAGAAAGATTAAAGTTATATTTCAGGAGGTAATATATCTACTAATAGTTGTAGTAGAAAGCAAGCTATTAGCTTCTTTATTATAAGCTTATTATAATTATTCTTTTGATATTTTTTAACTACGTAAAAGATTTCTAAAAATGTTATTATAATAATTAATAAATATTTTATAAGTATTCTATAAATAATTCACTATAATAATAAGATAATAAATCATTATAAATACTCTTAAAAACTAGTTGTATTACTATATCATAAAGAGTATAGTTAAAACTTAGAAATATAAAATAATAATGATTATGATAAATATGATTTATTTAATATTATATATAAAGAATAAGTTTCTATTTTATATAGTTATATAATATAACTTTAATAGTTTTATTATATCCTATTCTATCTATAATTCTTATATTTACTACTAAGGCTTAAGGTTTTATACCTTTATTTCTAGGATTTTGTGGCCTTTCTGTAGAAACTTCCGGAATACTATTTCTCCAGTAAATCCCCGGGATTTCCCGTGGAATGCCTTAGGATCCCTCCGTTATACTTGGTCTAGGGCATGTGACTTACGCCTGGCAAGAGACGAACACCATATCCCGAAAATGCCTTCATCGGACCCTGCCGTCAACCTCAGCAATCTGCTGCGCTCTGCTTCTATAGAGGATCATGAGGAGGTTCTCAAGGCTGCCAATGCTTCCTTGCGACTGTCCAAGGATGATCTTACCGCCCAGAGGATTCGGGTCGTCGCCCTGCTCAAGCTCGATCGCTTCGATGAGGCGCTACGCGCCATCGCTGACGGCGGCGACAGGCTCGAGGACGCATGTCTTCTTGCAAAAGCTTACGCCCTCTATAAGGCAGGGAACCTTCACGAGGCCGGGGAAATTGCAAGAACTAGACCCCACAGGAGCTTCCGCCATGTTGCGGCTCAGATTGCCTACAGAGATGAGGACTTCAACGATGCCTACGAGCTCTACAAGGAGTTGCTGAAGACTCCGCACCGCGAGGAGAACGACATCACCATCAACTTGCTGGCATCTCTAGCGCAAATGGAATGGAAAGCCGCCAATGACATCGATCTTGACACTGCCCTAAATACCGCAAAGGTTGAGGTCGACACTTTCGAGCTCGTGTATAACGTGGCATGCGGCTGCATCGCCCGCGGACAACTCACCGCCGCCATGGCGCTCTTACAGCGTGCCTTGCGGCTCTGCGACGAGTCCGAAGATCTGACCGAAGATGATAAACAAGCCGAGATGGTTCCCATCATTGTACAGCAGGCTTATGTCTACTGCCGACTGGGGAAGCTGGATGAGTCCAATGAGATTCTGAAGCGCTTGTTCCTTTCCAAGTATGTCTTCTGCCCTTCCTCCAGGCGAGACAGTCTTGCTAATAGTCACTCGGTGTAGTATATGGGACACTGAATCTAAGCTGATTGCGCTCAACAATAAGTCGGCCCTCGTAGCTGAAGTCAGGAATCCCTACCTGGCTCAGCGGGAACTGGACTCCGCGTTGACTTTGAGCAAAAATGCAAAGCTTTTTCAGCATCAGGAGAGCCAGCTGGGGCAAAACCGTTACATACTTGGCCTGCACGCGCACAAGTTTGACGGCATCTTTGCAAGTACCTCGAAATTGTTGGTCGTGTCGTCGCCTACGATCTGTACCGACATGAATAGCTTGTCGGCGATTAATGCCACTGCGTGGGCTTTGCGACGCTCTCATGTCATCGACGTAAAGGAGATCGTCCAGTTGCTCGACAGACGTCCCGTTGACGTCGGTCTACTTTTAAGCATCGTTCAGCTCTATTTATCCTCGAATAATCCTGGCGCTGCGATCTCCGTCCTGGAATCGTCTCTGCAAAACTTAGAGAAACATGGTGCATCGCAAGTCCGCTTCGCTCCCGGGCTTGTGGCGTTGACTGTTTCCCTCTATAGACAGCAAGGTCGTCAGAGCAGCGTGCGGTCAGAATTGGCCAAGGCCTCGTCATTTTGGGAGAAGCGGGACGGGCGCCCTGTTGACTCCTTGCTTCGGGGTGCTGGCTTCGAGCTGCTCCAGTCGTCCTACTTGGACGACCACGAAACTGCAGGGGCTGCTTTTGAAAAGCTCTGCCGAAAAACTGAAGCAGACTCGGTTGCGGCTGCTGGTCTTGTTGCAGCATTCGCCGCCTCGGACAGCGCCAAGGTTGAATCCCACAACAAGAATCTTCCATCCGTCGACAGTCTCATTGGCAACATTGATGCCGACCGACTTGTCGCCGGAGGTGTTGCCACTTTTGCTATGCCGGCCAGCCAGGTGAAGAAGCGGCGACTTGAGCCTACAGACATAACGGCCCGAAGAAAGCGGAAGAGGAAGCTTCTAAAGGATTTTGCGGAGGGCCGGGAGGTAGATCCAGAGCGTTGGTTACCTCTCCGGGATCGCTCGTCGTACCGGCCCAAGGGCAAGAAGGGCAAGAAGAAGGCGACTGAAGCTACTCAGGGCGGGTTCGTCAAGGAGGAGATACTGGAGCTCGCAGGTGGAGCTGGATCCGTCAAGGTTGAGAGGGCACCCATGTCATCTTCAAATAAGAAGAAGAAGAAGGGTAAAAAATGACTGATACCTCGGGAGACCGGGACACAGGGACTCTGAATCACGAACATCTCTGATGCAGACATTACACACAAATGAATTGTATTAGTGGTTGCCGGAGATGATTGCCCATCAGGCGCTCTGTTGTAGGCATGCCGTCCATTGCTCAAATCCTCTTTCGGCGTCAAAATGCTATGCTGACACCCAGTTCCCCTTTCTTGCCATAAACCCAAATATAAGCAAGCCACTTGCTTCGAGACCACCCACGCTCACACGGCGTCTGCTAATTCATGTATCAAAAACACGTACAGTTTGATTGCGTCTGTCCCGACACAAGCCCACCATCGACAGTCAATAACGAAGAATCGTGACAGGCCTTCGATCCCAGAGTTAGGGCCTAGGCGTTGACTGTCTGGACAGGCGGCCTCGGAAGCCGCTGCGTCTTCTCCTCGAGGCCCATTTTCTCGTCGTCCTTCGGCATGGTTGTACTCTCAGAATGAGTTCTCGAGACGGCAGGTACGAGAGGCATATGATCGATAAGTCCCTGTGGACGAGCGACGTCGCACTTTTCTCCCTCAGCCCCGCTCTGGTTGTCGATTGGGGGCAACGGCGTTCGACGACCATCGGAGAAGCTCACAGCGACTTCACTCTCGCCGTCAGAGGGGACAAAAAGACGACCGCCTAGAACTGGTGCCTTCGAGGCATGACCCGACGAATACTTACGATGAAGCTCCCTAAAGCTTCTAGCCGTCGCCGTACTGGCGCTTGCGGCTGATTCCCTCCGCTCTTTTGGCGATGGTGAACTGGCGAGGGCTTCATGAGAACCCTCCATACTTGCAGGTGATGGTGGCTCATCGCGCTGACCCTGCTTACGCTGCCTCAAACGTTCCTCGGGGGTAAATTGCTGCAGCTCTGAGCCGAAGTTTATGACCGACGCTTTCTTGCCATGGACCACAAAGCTACCAGAGCCTCTGGCTAGTACATCTTCACGGCCTGAGTCGTCTGGCAGACTACTAGTGAGCGTTTCTTTGCCTTTTCGACTGCGATGGTGCGACAGATGCCCAGCACTTTCCCTGAGTGTGCGCTGTAGGCTGCGTCTCATCTTGGTTTTGTCTTGTCTATCAATGGCACTAGAGTAGTCTCGGGACTCTGGGCCGTCAGGCTCGGATTGCAACCCAGCAGGATTCTTTTCGGGAGTCCCGCCATCACTTCTAGAGTCTAGCAAGCCTGCCTGCTCCAGCAACACACGTTCGGTAGCCTCGACGACGTCGTTATGACTCTTGGAGGACCGTTCAACGCTCTTACCCTTTGAAGTGAAATATTGAGGCGGACTGTAGAAGGTTGGCTCGCCTGAGGACTGGCTAGAGCTTGGGGACGGCCTTCTGGATTGGGCACTTTTATTGGACACGGAAGCTTTCGAATCCCATGAGGTTTGGTGTCTATGAGAATCGAAAGTGGCACTTGTGGGTGGCGTCTGATAAGCCTCGGTTGCGGGAGACTCCGGTTCCTGCTGTGGCATTTTGGCAATTGCTTGAACCATGGACTTTGCGGCTGACGATCGCCGTCTTCGTCGTGCAATGGTCGATGCGGAGCCTGCTTCCAGCATCGGGAGCTTTTCCTGGAAAGGCAAAGTCTCAGCGCACCCATTTTGCGACCTGGTAGGTACTAGGCCCTGAAGTCGCTGCTCCTCGGCCAGGTCTTTCAATAAGACGTCTCGGTGGCATCTTGATTTCCACATATCCATACGAATCCACTTGATCTTAACGTCCATATGTGCTGCGGCAGACAGGACTTGATCCCGAGTTTTGGCTTGGATGGGTGACAAGATTTGAAGATGTCGAGCGTTTCGTAGGTGTATTTCCAACTCTTGCTCTTTGAGCGCGATTTCCTCATCCGCTTTGGCAACAGCTTCCACCATGGTTTGTCGTCTTTGCGCCTGGATAGACTCCGCTTCTTTGTGGTCAATCTGGCCGCGAACGATGCTAACGTCGCCGGTTGGAGTCTGAATGATTTGTGCAGACGCGGAGCTACCGAGTCTCCTGATGCCGCGTCGACTCTGACCCTCGTAGTTGCCTCCTACGACGCCACGCATACGGACACCAGACGTTGTGAAGGCCGCAGCATAGTTTAGCTTGGCGAGCCAATCATTCATATCATCCTCATTGTCGGCTAGCAAGACCTCTTCCACAAATGCCCCCGGCCGAGCATACCTAAAAGCATTTTTGTGTTTCCTGTACGTCGAGTCCACGAGCGCAACCGCTTCCTTCGTTGGAAGATATCCGTCGGGTTTGAATTCCAGAAGTGGAGGTTTGAAGGTTATTGGCTCTTCGTAGAGGCCTTGCTTGATGTGAGAATCGTATTGATGCATGAGATTCTTGATCCACGCTGTATTCCGGAAGAAGTACAATTGCGCGCCGGTCAAAATGGCGCCCCATTCTTGCCAAGGCGACCTTGTCTTCTTCTTTTTGACATCCTTTCTCCACAACACCCCTACCTTGGTTATTTTGATGTCAACAACCCCTTGGGCTGCTTCAGCGGGATTAGTCGTGCCTTTTTCATCGCGAAAAGCATCCGGCCGTGACCTGGCCGATACAATCTGCAGAACTCCGGTTCTAAAGAATGTCCTCTGAAGCTCCTTGACGTTCAACCCCTTGGCCGTACCGAGATAGTCATAATGGTCTTCGAGTTCCATCACGTCCTTCAAGCTTGGCCGTAGTACATCTAATTTGCCGTCTATAATGAGCGTATAGGGATCAAGAGGTTCGCGACTGGACCTCCGAGGGGTTGCGTCCGACGCAGCCCCGGGGAAAAGTGTCTTGCGCTTGACCCTGCCTGCCACAAGGCGATCACCGGTGAGATCCAGATCGTCCTCAACATGAATGAACGGCGTATACGTGATGTTGTCATAAAAGCACCGTAAGATTGGATCGGAGACACCCTCTCCTTGAGTGTTTTTCAGGTAATCAGGTTGTTGCATTTTGTGTTTGTTGTTTTTGTTGAACACGTCCGTGTGTAGGATGAGAAGAGAGAACGCGAAGAAGTAGGCCTGGTCCGTCGAGGCGTAGATACCTGGGTTGCATTCGTGATAGCGATTTGCAAAGGCCTGTAGGCACCTGTCTATCTGCTGTGTCTCCTTGGGTAATTCTGCTTCCATGAGCAATTTGCGAATTGCCATGTCCATCGGGTCGCCAAAAAAGCTAAAGCGGCGCATGTAACTACGGAGAACAGCCGTAACAAATGTATCACTGCCCTTGGATAGGGCACTCGCTATGATACCGCGTCTTAGTATCTCTTCAATCCTAGAGAGGTATTTGGCAGGCGTTTCGTCTTCGAACTTGTCTGGTAAAGCAATGGGTTCGCGAGCGATTTGCAGAGAGTTGTTTTTGGAAGTGTTGGACCCAGGAGTAGCCGGTGTTAGGGTACCTTGCCTGCCATGGGCGACGTCCGAGTTTTGGCGCAGTCTATTTAAACCAAATAGGTCTCCGAAGCTTTTTCTCCCAACAGACGTGGAGGTTCGGCTTGTACCCGGTCCGAGATAGCCGTCCACTGACTCTCTGCCCAGAGAGCTTAATGTTGAAGATCTGCCTCGCCGCTGGAGTCGGGCGCGCGTGGGCGAAGATTGACCGGAGTGGGTAGAACCAGGCCGAAAGAGGGCGGTGGCTGGCGACACAGCCCATTTGTTTGCATGCTCGGGGCCAGATGAGGGCAGGGATTCGGCATGAGCACTGTAGCTGGACGCAGGCCGGGAACCTGGTTGGGGGCGAGGGGTTCCTTGCCTAGAAGAAGTGACCGCCAGCGGATGAGAGGCGCCAGGGGACGGAGTTGTTATGGCGGCATTATCGAAGCCAATGCCAGGCTTACTTCTTTGAGGCAGATGTGATAAGTTGAACATGGGTGCCGGAGGCCTGGGTTTTCGCCGACCAAGACGGAAGAAAGTGCTGGCTGTATTGTACGGCGGCGAACCGCCTGACGTGGCGACAGTATTGGTTTGGTCGCCGGAGCTGGCGTCTGAGTACGAGGATTCGGAGACCCGGTTTGCGGGAAGCGACAACGCAGTCCTATCGTGAGGTTCACCATGCATGGGCGCCCTCGAAGAAGAGGGGCGGGTTGGTTCCTCGAAGGTGACTAGAGTTGGGCGGTTTTTCAAAGCCAAGTCGTCTGGTCCGGCTTTTCTCCTCGTTGATTTCCACGTCATCGCCCGGCTGGTACCTTCGCTATTTCTCGGCAATTCACCGGACCTTCGAAACCTGTCGGGCAATCGGACTCGAGATTGCTTTTTCTGGGGTATTTGCAAATCAGTGGTGGGCGCTGTCGTGATGATTTCAGGGGCTGATGAGGACAGTTAGCAAGATCAGATTGGGTCGGCTCAGGTCGCAAGTCTTTAATGTGGTATTGGAAGGGGTCATACGGCGAGGAACAGGCGGAGGCGTTTCGGCCTGCTGCTTGACTCTTAAGGACAGCTGCGAGTCGGAGGCATTGCGAAATCTAAGAATAGAGAAACGACGGTGTTTAAAAGTCTCTTCCTGTACGGGAGGCGTCTCCGGTCTGTCGGCTAGTTCAGCAGGATTGGGTCGGTCCGGGAGATCAAGGACGGAATCGGTTTGCGTAGGCACTAGAACGGACGGTGGCGAAAAGCCGCCAACAAGAGAAGTGGCGGGAGTTGGGTGCGGGGGCGTGTCTTCCTCCTTCTCCTGCTTCTGCTGCTTTTTGGGAGATGACGACGGCGGTTGCTGAGGCGGTTGCGTGGGAAGCGACACGGATTGAGATTTGTGTTGCAGCCGGGGGGGGAAATGCCGCGGCAGCGGTGGGAGCTGAGGCGCATCGTCGGGTTCAAGAACGGTGTGACGCCTGATGTCGGTCTCGCTGGCCATGTTGCCGCGACGGCGTAGGAATGGCATGGCGGCAATAGGTCATGGTTTGCCAGGGATGAGAACTGGAAGTGGGATAACAACGACGCCAAAGACGACAAAAAGGGGGGGAACTAGAAAGGGAGAAAGACCCGTCAGATACCGGCACTATGCCATCAGCAAATGTGAGCGTCAAGACAGCCGATGGAGGACGAAGAGGAAGCGAAGGGCTATACACGGAATCAGTGGCGGGTCTTGAGACTATGGGAAAGAGAAATTCGGAAGGCCACGGGCTAGCAGAAGGGGATGGGATGGACTGCCAACCAATAAGACTATACTACAAAGGTAGCATTAGCAAGATAACGGTAAATTATAATGCTAATCTAGAGATCTAAATTCTGAGAAAGTAGACATAGACAAAGAATTACTAAAATTAAAAGGTATAAAAAAGAAGATTAATAAGAATAAAAGTAGTATATTTATTAAGGTTATATTTTACATTAGAGATAGCTAGTAATTATATATAGTCTAGCATAACAATAGACTCTACTTAGATTTATATAACATACTAGTCTAAAGTCTACAGTTAATACTATAAAACATTTTCAAATCTACTATTATAGATATTGAAATAGAGTAAATAGAAATAACTAAGACTAAAAGAAATTCTAAAAAATAGTAGCTATATTATAAAAAGGGGGAAAATCGAAGGATAAAACTAGCTTGAGCTAATACTATGACTAACTAGCTATACTATAGTTAAGTATATAACTATAAAAACTATAACTTTCTATATAACTAGTAGTTATATAAGCATATATATAGCATAGTAGCTCTATAGCTATTGAGGCTTCTTATAATTCTCTCTGTTTTTAAAAGCCTAAGTACCCCTATATATTGAAAGATTATAAAAAGAAAAATACCTAAAATAATTAAATTCTAACCAGTTTTATAGTATATAAAAATAATCGAAAGATTCATTTCAAAGTATAGCTATAAGTATAGCTATATATATATAATCCCTATGCTGTACTATATAAATATTTATATTACTAGACTACTTTAATAAGTATATATACCTCTCAGTTTATAATAGAAATATAATTATTATACCTTTCTTAGTAAGAAGCTTTCTATTTATAAAAGGTAAAATTCAATAACTTGCTTAAAGTAATCTTCTATTATAAAGCTTAAGGTTTAATAATTAGAAATTACCTAAATGAACTTCAGTCTAGAAATAACTTCTCCTAAATAGAAATCTTTATCTAACCTCTTTTAAAGATATTAAACTTTCTTTTGACTTATTTCCTTGGTATAGTCAATTCACAAAAGTCTAAATATTTTTAGCATAATATTATGTATATAATAATTAGAATAGAAATATTATAACTATAGAACAATATCTAATCAAATTTCCTTCTTTTTCATAAAGCCTCAAAAGCCCTAAAATAGTATATCTATATAGCTATAATATAACTATTACTTATCTAGCTATAATAAATACTACCATAATATATACTAAGCCATACGTATTACTATAGGTCTACAAATTAATTAAAATAGCTATAGCTAATATTTTTATTATTTTTAGGATTCTTTTAAAGGATTTTTAAGATTTATAATATTACTTAGATTAGTAGCCTTTATAGCCTATATAGCTATAATATACTAGCCATAGTATACATAACTATAGTATATATAGCTATAATATATATAGTTATAGTATACATAACTAGCCTTCTTATTATTACTATTATTCATTTTCAATACTTTTATTATATATAGCTATAGCTCTAGCCTATATAGCTATCATATTTATAGCTATAGTATCTATAGCTATAATCTCTATAATTATAATTAAAATTATAAAATAAAGAGTTATATATGAATTTAGTTAATGGTACTAGTCTATAAATAAGTTAGTCTATATAAAAGGCTAGACTTAGGCTTATTTAACTATAGGTAGTATAAAATACTATTTATTTAAAACTAAGGGGTAAAAGAGAAGCGTTTATAAATACTTAGAAAGATCTATATATATAGTACTACTTAAGACTTACTAAAGTCTTATTTAAATAGGAAGGTTAATATTAGATATTCAGGTGTAGCTTTAGCTAGTTATCTAAATATAATTTATAATATTACCCCTTTTCTTTCTAATTACTATTTAGCTATAAGATATAAGCTAAATTATTATTATTATCTACTATTAACCTATATACTTCCTTATAATACTTTAGAACTATTCTATCTATAATAGAATTAACTAGTTTTTATATAAAGTCTATATATTTTTATTATTTGATAAAAACCTCTTAGTAATAACTTCTACTTACTTAATATAATTTTATAGTAAGGATACTTTTAACTAGTTATTGATCTTTCTTATTATTACTTACTAATAGTAGTAATTAGTTATTGATAATTATTTATTTGAGTAAGAAATTAGTAATAACTTGCTAAAAAGTATCTATATAGAACTATAAGTAGATAGATTTAATATATCTAATTGAATAATATATAATAATAGGATTTTTACTACTATATATTCATAATATAACTAAGCTAGCTTCTAGCTTAGTTTTAGCGACTTATAGTTAGAAACTTTTAGCTATGTCTTATTACTAACTTAATATTAATTAGTAGGAGATTAAATCTTATTTACTTAAGTTTCTAATTCTTACTAAATAGTTACTATTTTAATATAGATATATATTATTACTAAGAATATCTTTTCAATTAGTTAGTGAGTAGTATTCTTATTATTATTGAATATTAGTATTACTTCTTTAATTATTAAGATAGGATTAATATAATACCTATAATTTATAAAGAAAGATATAATGTTTATAATACTATACTATTAGTTATAGAAAGCTAGTTATATAATAAGTAGTAATTTACCTTAATTATCTTATCATTTATATATAAAGACCTATAAGACTACCTATATTTCCTAATTATACTACTTTATAGTTCTATCTATTTATAAATAGTAATTAATATTTAATAGATATATAATGCTTATTAGCTAATAGAACTCTTTCTAGAAGTAATTTATTTAGTTAGAACTTCTATTATTTATAATAGAATATAGTATATTATAAACCTTATAATAATAACTAAGTAATCACTAAGTATATATTTCTACTTCTATAATATCTACTTTCCTTAATATAAAAGTCTTACCTAATTAGTTTATAAAAACCTAAAAGTAATAACTATTTTATCTTTTTATAAGGGATAGATTAATAATAAAATCTATTAATAGATCTAAATATAATCAGTTAGATATTAAAAAAAGCTTTAAAAACCCTTTCTTTACTTATTTGTGGATATAAATACCTTTATATATTATAGTTATATATAAACTAATAGATATTCTAAGACTATTTAGACTAGTAGAATTAATAGCCTATAATTTCTAGTATATTATTATACTTTAGATATCTTATAGGGGAAGAACCATATAACTTCTATATTAATCCAATCGTAAGTTTATTAAAGAAGCTATTATTATCTTTACTACTTAATACCTAAAGTCTATTTCTAAAAATAAGCCGCCTTATTATATTAAGAATATATTTAATAATTTAGACTTTAATATAGAGATTAAAAGAGAAGTTATGTTCTTCTTATTAGATTACTATAAATACTTATTTATATAAAGAATCCTTCTAGTAGTATAATCTTATATCTCTTATAAGTGTAATTTCTTCTTAAACACTTGAGTATTAATAATATTTATATATTTCATTTAAAGTTTTATAGGAATAGTAATATTTAAGATAATTTATATTACTTACTTTCATTACTTCTTATCATCCTATTTCTAGGAATATCTTACTTTGTTTTAGAAAACATATTAAAAGTTATTATTAAGGTATTTAGTTAGTATTTAAAGTAGAAATTATATTGAGATAATTCTTCTACTTGTTAATTCCTCTTTTCTATTAGTTACTATTTTTTCATAAAGTATTTAAAGCCTTTATAATTAGTAAAAACTTTAAACTTCTTAATATTCTATAGCTCTATTCTTTATATTTATTAATAAGCTAATATTATAAGGAATTCCTTATTATAAATTAGATAGTTAAATTCTATAAAGCTTAAGTATTAAGAGTAGAAAGCTATTAGGTATCTTATTCTAATTTTATCTTTTTAAATTAATATACTATTTAAAGTAAACTTAGAATCATTAGTTTCTATTATAATTAAACTATTAGGATTAAATATCTATAAGACTAATTCTATAATAAAAAGGTACTTTAATATAAAAAAGCTTCTTACTCCTTTGGTTCTTAGTTAAAAAGTATATACTTCTAAATTAAATAGTTTATAATATTTACAATAGTATTATATTATAATATAAAAGCTTTATAGTAATTTATAAATCTGAAGAAACTTCAATACTTTTTAGCACCTTAAGGGATAACTAATTAGTAATAGTTTCTAACTTCTCTAGGTAATATAAGAAGCCTTTCCTAACTAATAAAATAAACTTAATATACTTAACTATAATAATAGAGAACTTATACTTCTTAGGATCTAACTCGAAACTTATATTAATAAGCTAGTTAAATACTTAGTAAACTTTGTCTTTATATTTCTATTATATATTATTAATATAAACAACAATATTGTCAATATATATTATAATAAAGTCATCCAGGAACTACTATAAGTAACTATTAATATACTATTAGAATATAATAGAAATACTAATAAGCCTAAAAAGGTATACTATCTATATAAAAGGACTATAATATATCTAAAAGGCTATTCCTTCCTAATCTGTTTTATTAATTCTAATTCTATAGAATATAGTAATAATATTAAATTTAATATATTAATACGCTATAATATCTTTTAGCATATTTCTAATATTCAAAAGAGGGAGTAATAGCTTTTCTTTATAATTATATTAAAAACTCTATAGTCTATATAGAAATATATCTTTCTGCCTAGTCTTCTTATAAAGAGAATTCAAATACTAATAGAAAAGTTATTTTTTTGATAAACGTCTTATTAAATAAGTCTTCTAAAGTCTTTTGGAATACTAGAAGTTCTTCTTATAATATACTATAAAGAAAGGTTTATGAGAAGTTAGACTTCTATTTCTTATTATTAAAGATTAATAGAAGATGATATTGTATCTTTAGTTAATTAAAAGATGATTAGTATATTATATTTAAATAGAAGAAGTTTAGGAATTCCTTTAAAATATTTATAGAAATATAATCCCTTAAGTCTACTTCTATTCTTAAAGCTAACGCCCTCTCAATATTTATTAAACTGATAGATATAATTTAATAAGGACTTAGTATCTTATTAAAATACTATATAGTATATTAATAGACAAATATAAATAAATTAGTATTACATAAATAGGCTAATTAAATCTCCTTAAGCCTTATTAATTTGTTTTAATATTCTAAGTAGGCTATTATACTAGTCTTTCTATAGGCTATCTATTAAGCTTTGATATTATAAATAGTATAATTATCTTCTATTTATAATTATTTAAAATATAAAAATAGCTAGAGACTTTCTATCATATAAATATAAATCTTTTATATATAACTACTAACTTCTAATATCAAAATAGCTACCCCCTAAGTATTACTAAGTAATAACTTAGTAATATATCTTCTTATCTATTTCTTTAACCTATTAATTAATAGGAAATAAAATTTCTTTATAAGAAAAATATTAATAATAGTATAAGTATTATAATTTATATTAATAAGTATATTAGTAAAATAACTTCTATTAATTCTAATCTAAATAGTAACTGACTACTAATTACTAATTTACTTTTTCTCTTATTATCTTTCCTATCATATTACTTCTACTTCTATTAACTTTCAAATTTGAATTTACTCTACTATTACATTTTATAAGAGTATTACTAAAAGCCTTAACTAGGAAAAGTTTGGATATATAAGTAGGATCTATATTACTATATAGACTATTATTTAAAAGATTTAAATTATAATCCTTTAGCTAAAAACTCTTTCTAGTATTTTAATAGTTATAACTAGCTAGTTACTGGGCATATTATATAGTCTTATTAATATATCTTTATAATTATCTCCCTATCTAAGAGCTTTAATCTTTAAGGTTATAGTTATATACTCTTTAATATCTATTTTAAACCTATATATTATTACTAATTATTCATTATATAAAATACTCTTTTGATACTTATTATTATTCTGTTATAATACTATTATGTATTTAAGTAATGTTTCATAGTTTCAATAATAGAACTGATTTTTAGTATTATCATTATCATTAGGTTCTTATTTGTTCTTTCTATTATTTATAAATATATTTAATATTATTCTAGTAATATATCGACATTTTTGATTTTTATAGCGTTTTTCTAGTAGGAATAGTTTTTCAAACTTTATTATAATTTCCTATATTGTTTCGCTATATATTTAGTAAGTGTTATCTATTTCTTTTATATATATCTTATTATTTTCTAATTTTCTATTCATACTATTTTCATCTTTCTAATATCTTTCTATATAATCTTATTAATTATTCCTAACTTATTATTCTCTCTCTTCTCTTTTTAATAATTATAAAAAGAAGGTTACTAATAAGATACTATTAGATTTATTCTAATATATAAAGAACTTCTATTTCTATTATTCTGATAGAAGTAATAAGAAGTTATATGATATATCTATATAAATAAATCGTATAGAAATCGTTCTATAAATTCATACTTATTTTACCTTTTTACCCCTAGTAGTTCTTAAGTAAATGAGGTAAAAGTATAGAGGTTTACTCTTTTATAGGGTATTAGAAGTAGTTCAAGCTATAGATACTATAGTTACAGCGCCTTATGCGCTGTAGTAATAGTAGCTAATACGTTATAGCTATATTGTAATATGTGCTATACTTTAGCCTAAAAGCTATAGTTATAATGTATTATATACTATAGTTATAAGAGCTTATATACTATATTAAAATATATATATTATAATTATAGCGCCTTATATACTATAGTTATAACACCCTATATATTATAGCTATAGTAGCCTATACGCTATAGCTATAGCTAGAACTCTAATAATATAACTAGAATTCTAATAGTACAACTAGAACTTTAGTAGTATAGCTAGAATTCTAAGATAAATCTTCTATATAAGAATCTTAATATTTCTATAGATAATAGTTAGAAATAGTTAATTATACTATTAATCAAATTACTATTCCTCTCTCTATTTAACTATTATTATTATAAATATTTAACACAAATCCTTATGTTGAGAAAACTACTTTTATTATATTATATTTCTTCTAATTTGACAATAATCTATAGTAATAACTCAACTGTTAATTTACCTACCTATCTATTTATTCTAATAGATATTAAACTAAACTACCTATCTTAACTATAGAGGAGCAATTATTCTAAAATTATGACTATTAATATTTAACATAGCTAGTAAGTCTTTAAGTACTATATATTTTATAAGAAATTAACTATTTTAACAGTATAATTAGTATAATATAAGCTTTCTCCTAAATATTACTACTACTAGTAGTATACCATAAATATTATTCAAAACGTCCTAAAAAGTAATAAATATCTTTAATATTAGCAGTTAGGGTATTTTAATAGAAAGCCTCTTAACTATTCTATCTTAACTATATAAGATATTTATATTACTAATAGCTACTTAAAATATAATAAGTACTAGCCTACTTCAAAAGCATATAAGGCTTATAGTATGAATAAGGTAAAATATGAAATCCGCTATATAAGACGTAAGAATACCTTATATATTACCCCTAAGGAATATATTACCTTTAACTTCTATTCTTATTACTAAAGCTATAATAGCTATATTTCTACTCTAATATTTCTAAATAGAACTACTAATTACTGTTAGGATTTTAATCTTATTAACTATATAAAAAGTATTATTATAAGAATATTAAAAAGTTTTTCCATATTCCTCAAATACAAATATAATATCAATATTAAGATTTTTAAGTATAATAAAGAAATCTCTAGATTTAAGGATTTGAAAGATAATCTGACCTCTTAAGATATATACTTCAAGTTATTTATTCTATATATTGAAAGTTAAAATAGAAATACTAAGTATATTAAAATAATTATTAAAATATATACGGAAGCTATAAAGTATAAAAGTAAACTACCTTATAAGTTTTAATCTGAAATCGTATGAATAATAGTATTTCCTCAAAACTAAATATTAATATACTTCTTAGGCTAATAAATATTATATTAGAAACTTTATAAAACTACTTGAAAAGAAATTACTATAAATTTAAACTTAACTTATCTCTATACTAATAATTATAAATATTTTATTCTTACTATAGATATAAAATTTAATTATAACTGTTGAATATACTTTAAGAAATATACTTTTATTAGCTTTTTAATTAGCTATATTTTAACTAATGAATATTAAATGTAGAATTGATTTTGAAATAAGGTTATAATACCTCGTAATATTTCTTTTAATAAAACCTTTTATAATAGAAATTTAATTTCTCTGTAAGATAACTTTAAATAGTTTAATTTTAATAGAATTCCTTACTAGTTATAAGAATAAATAACTATAATAAAGCTACTTAAAGCTAATTTAATTACTTATTTAAACCTTAGTAAAAAGTCTAATAAAATAGTCTATATTAAAATAAGAAGTAGTTATAGGAATTTGAAGTCTTATATCTATATAATAGTTATCCTAAAGCTTTATGAGGTATTATTTAGAATTATAAAATTTATATTAATAATTCTTCTAGAGTTACTTATTATATTCTTTTATAATCTTATTTATATAATGTGATGAAACGTATATAGCCACGTAGGCCATAGAAACTAGGCTTCCGGCTACGCTCTAAAGGAACGTTTCAAAGGTTTAAATACCCCGTATATACCGCATTTTAGTAGTAACAATACAAGCTATTTTACTTCCTCACATACCCTTCGTATGGTGCCTGGAGGCTACTTCAAGTAGCCTCCTCAATTTCTCACATATAAATAAGATTATAAGGAGGTAAGAAGCTCAAATGTCTCTAGAAAGAGTTAGGTATAAGAGATAGATAAAGTATTATATTAGAAATACTAGGAGATTTTTATTTAAAGCTACTTTTTTAATTGAAACCTTTTAGTTATTTTTAAAATATTATAAGATATTTCTACTTATAATTATAGAATAATATAAATAGTTAATTAAAAGTAGTTTTAAAAGTATAACTTTCTTAAGAATTCTAAAATATAGATATTATAACTTCTAATAATAAATTTTAACTATAAGGCGAATGAGATATTAGAAACTATCTAAGATATAGGAAAGTAGAATCTTTTGCTCTAAGAGTCTTAGAGTAAAAGCTGTTATTATTAATATCTTATTTAGTAATACTTATTTATCTATACATAAGAATTATAGTAATAGCTAAATAGGCTTATCTTAAGAATTATATTAAATTATACTTTGAGAATAAGATTAATATGATTTTTATAAGGAATTTAAAAGTTTTGAAATACTACTCAGTTTATACTTATGAGCTTAATAAGTATAAGTACCTCCTAAAACCTAGGATTTAAATAATTATCTATAAAGATTAATAATTATAAGATAACTATAAGACTTATATAACTATTCTAATAAGTATAATATATTAAATCTTTCTAGTAATTACTAACTAGTTTAATTTTAAGCTAATTTAATATAATATAATTAATATTTATATATATATAATACTTAATAAAGTGATCTATATAGAATTACTACTAAGTTACTGAGTATTAAATAAAATCTATTATTTTAATAAAATATTATATAGCTTTTAGAAGTCTCCTTTCTTATAGTAATACTCTATAGAAGTAAGCTTTAAATACTTTAGCTTTAAACTTACTATAATAAAACGATATTACTAATTTCAAAGGTATATCATCTTTTTGTTCTATATTAATAATTATATACTTTCTTTTCCTTCAAAAGATATATTTAAAATACTTATATTATTGGTAGATATTTAATAGAAATATTATTTTACAAAAGGTAAAGACTTATAGTAGTTTTTAAATATTGAAATTATTTAAAATTAAGTAGTATAAAGAATATGACTTTTATAAGCAGTATATATTAAAAAGCTTCTTAAATACCTTATAAAGTATATATAATATCTTAAATACTTCAAACTCCTTCCAAAAACTAAAAAGCTCCTATCATAATATCATTAAACTTCTCATATAGACATTAAATACTACTAATAAGATATCAGCTTTATTATTTATATTATAATTATAATACGATTGAAAATTACCTATATAATAAGCTAATTATTATATTTTAATTAAAATCCCTTAGATAACTACTATATAGAAACTAAAACAATAATATAATACTTTAATAAAATAAAGAGCTTCTACTTTAAATTTGACTATAAAACTAATAATCTATTTAATAACCTTGTAGTTACTATAAATACTAACTTTATAAGTAATAGTAGTAATTAAAAGACTTTCTAAATATATAGTATATATCTCTTTAGAAGTCTAATAATATAATAAGTTAATAAATAAAATATTATTACTATTTAAACAATTGAAATAGAACTTTTAGTCTTATCTTAAGTTACTTAAGAAGCTATTGTCACTAGATATCTTATTATTATATTCTAAGTAGACTTTATAATAAATATATTTAATAGAAATAAAATATATAACTTTTACTCTACTATCTAAATCTAATAGAATAACTAATAAAAGATATATTCTATAACTATTAAAATAGAATAACTATATATAAACCTATAATATATAGATATCTATAACTACTGATTATAATAAGAAGCCTTATAAGGATATCTTAGGTGTAAATATAGATTTTTAAAAAAAGTCTATAATTAATAGTTTTATAAAGTTTCTCTAGAATTATTAATTTAATATTTGTATTATTTAGATTAATATAATAAACTAGTAAAACTATTTCAAATTATATTAGAAAGAAGACTTTTAAAAGGAACTTCTAATATTGAAAAATTCCAATAAAGTTTTTAATTACTTATCAGGATTTATAGATTTTAAGTTATAGTAATAATAAGATTAAATAAAAGGCTTAGGGGTATTGATAATACTTTCTAATTAATAAGAAGTATCTAAATAACTTATAAATCATACTATTCTTCCTATTATAGAAATAGAAATTTAATAAAAATAATAGAATAATAAAATGAGTTTTTTTAAGATATAAATAGAAGGTTTAACTAGTATTACTTAAAAGGCTAACTTATGAATAGAACTCTTAAGACTAAGGGGGTATATTAAGAATAATATACTTAAGAGGTAGAATTAATACTAATTAAACTTTAGATGCTAGCGCTGTTTCTATAGGCTTCGTTTTATTTAAACTACTTGAAATAAAGCCTTATATAGTATATATAGCTATATTTAATTACACATAATATACATCAGATTTTACTTCCTATCTATATATAATAAAAATAGTTAAATTAGTTTCAAATATATTAGATAGTTCAATTTTTAAGTTTTATATAATTATAAAGATGTACCTTATAGTTTATATAGAAAGTTAGAATAGTTAGAATTAGATTATATAACATATAATATAGTAGCCTAAGGAAATTATAGGTTAAAAGCCCTCTTATAATAACAATTAATTAACCTATTAAATTAAAGTCTTATAACTTATAGAAACCTACTTCTTACTATTATTCCTACTTCCCTTACTAAACCTTTAACTATAAACCTTTATAATTCTTTAATTTCTACTTCTTAGAAAAAAAAGACTAGAATTTTAATAATAACTTTATAATAAATAGTTATTAAATCCTTAGTATCTATATAAAAAATAACTATATCTAAATATTTAATATTTAAATATATAGTATCTATATTTATACCTTTTAAGACTATTAGTAAATATATAGTAATCTATTAAACTGGATTTATACTAAGTAATAAGATCTCTCAATAGGTATATACTATACTATATAACTATTTAAACTTAGCCTTTCCCTTATTTAACTATAGTTCTATACTTATATTTATACTTTGTATTATTAGGATATCTATTATTCTAGTAGTTGAAATTAGTATATAGGAATTCTAATAGCTTCTTAGTATTCTCTTTTTCTATAGTAATTTAATATAATCCTTCTTCTTAGAAGTCTTATCTTTAGAACCTAACTATTAAAATATTAATATAAAGTAGTGTTATTCTATTCTTCTTTTAATACTCCTTTTTAATTAAAACTTAAGTGTTTATTCTAAACTTTATATTTTAGCTTCTTAATATTAAATTCTAATTAACATTAGTCTTTTAAAATATATTCTAATTATAACTATATTCTAGTTAACCTAAAGCTCTTATATAGAATAATTAGTCTTCTTTAACTATAGATATATTAATAAGATATCTTCCTTACTTCTAACTATAAGGATTTTATATCTATTATAATTATAATATTTTAATTCTTATAGAAATTATATTAAATTCCTCCTAATAGTAACTTATAAATCTCTTATTTCTACTTATTCTATAGAATACTATTTTTACTAGTTAGATTAAAGTAGTATATATTTTATAATCCTTCTAACTCTAGAGATTAATATTATTCTCTTTATTATTCTTATTATTTTCTCCTAATAATCTATAGGTAACCTCTTTATTATTAATTTTAGTATTTTATATTCTAAAGAAGCTTTTAACTACTTTTTACTAAAGAAGAACTTTTTTTATTATTTAAATCTTCAATCTTACTTAGAGGTTACTTTTATTTTCCCTTTTATTAATAATCTTATTTCTAAGCTGTTGAAAATAATAATAGTAATAATTATAATATCTATTCTTACTACTCTTATTACTCTTACTACTTCTAATCTTATTCTTCTAATACTACTTCTTCTTATTCTTATTCCTATTTAAAAAAAGCTATTATTTTAAAGAAGGAAGCTATTAAGTTATTATATATCCTTCATATCTTTCTAACTAATAATAATAATAATAGTATTAACTTTATGTATTTTATTTCTTGTTATTACTACTTCTGGCTTATAATTATTTAGAAGTTAACTAATTATTCTTTAATTCCCCCCTTTTATTATAAAATTATTAATATATTTCTATTACTTCTTATTTCTTATTTCTACTAATTATCTTAAATACTAATAATAAGTATTCTTATTATACTATTATATATAATAAGAAATATATTATAATATACTTCTATCCTTCTTCTTATAAACTACTTCTATAATTATAAAATATATTTTAATATTTCTTTAAACTATTTATATTACTACTTTTATAGCTTTCATCTTATACTATCTCTTTAACAATTTTCTATCTAAAGCTAACCCCTTTATAACTATTTATAGTGATAAAATAGGATATTTATATTACTATCTCTTAATATTCTCCTATTAATTATTAGTATAAGAAGATCTTAAGAAGGTTTAAACTACTATTTATAAAACCCTCTAGGTTAAAGCTTCTTATATTAGAAAGTTTAATACTAAATATAAAATTAAAAATAAAGAAGTAGAATAACTAACCTATAAATACTAACTTATAACTATTAAAACTATAATTATTACTACTTTATAATAGAACTACTTCTTAAAGAAAAATATAGAAACTACTACTACCTTCTAATAAGTTTAAGAAGTACAAACTCATACTATTAAAATATAAACTACTATTTTTATAAACTTCTAAACTATTTTTCTAAAATAATCTTCAGCTTATTCTTATATTATAAGTATTCTTCTATTTCTCTAGTATCTTCCTAGTAACTCCCTACTTATTAATATTATCTTTTTAATATATTAATATTCTTAATTTATATTTTCTAAATCTTAAAACACTTTTAAACAGCTTAATAATAATAATAGTAATAAGGAGAATAATAGAAATAGAAATAATAATAATAAGAAAAGTAAGAGTAATAATATTAAATAATTTAATACCCCCTTATTCCCCTTTTAATACTCTATATATTTTCTCACTTTAAATATTAGTTACTACTTTTAAGTTTTACTATATTTTTTCTTCAACTTTTAAATTAATATAAGATTCTTAATTCTATTCTACTAATAATCTAAATATACTATTCTTCTTATAACTTATTAGTAATTCTTAGGAAACTTTCTTTATATTCTAACTTTAGTTCTAATAAGATATTCTATTAAAATCCTTATAAATTCTCATTTATCCAATATTCCTTCTATTTAATTAAATACTATTAGAATAGATAGATAGGTAGGTAAATCAATAGTTAAGTTATTACTATAGATAACTGTAAAATCAGGAGAAATATAATATGATAAAAGTAGTTTTCTCAACATAAGAACTTGTTCAAAATATTCGTAATAATAATAGTTAGATAGAGGGGGAAATAGTAATTCAATTAATAGTATGATTAATTATTTCTAACTATTATTTATAGAGATATTGAAGTTATTATATAGAGGGTTTATTTTAGAATTCTAGCTGTATTACTAGAGTTCTAGCTATAGCTATAATATAAAGACTATTATAATTATAATATATAGAGTGCTATAACTATAGTATATATATCTTAGTATAATATATAAACTATTATAACTATAGTATATAATATATTATAACTATAGTATATAGGTTAAAGTGTAGTATATACTATAGTATAACTATAATATATTAACTACTATAGCTATAGTATATAAAGTATTATAATTATAGTATATATAGTTTGAACTACTTCTAATATCTTATCAAAAAGTAAACCTCTATACCTTTACCTTATTTACTTAAGAACTACTAAAAATAAAAAGGTAAAATAAGTATGTATTTATAGAGCGCTTTCTATATTATTTATTCGTATTAAAATATCATAGAACTTGTTATTACTTCTTTGCGAATAATAGAAATAGAAGTTATATATTAGAATAAATCTAATATCCCCCCATAAGGTATATTTTGCTAATATATAGCTTCTTTATATAAAAACTTATAAAACTTAATAAAAAGTAAAAAGAGGAAAATTATATAAAGTTCTAAAACTTAAAATTATAAAAGGTAAAAAAAGGAAAAACTTTTAAAATATCTTTTCTTAAAATTTAGATAAAGTTTATTTAAACTTTACTAAGCCTAAAGGTTTAGTTAAAATATTTGTTATATTATCTTCTATATTTATAGAATATATAAGATATTTCTATTTCTAATACAATTTCTTATAAAGTAATATCTTATATCTGTATATTTTACTTTATTATATAAAATTCAGGGTTTTTAGCTAGCTTTTGTACTATTAAATTATCTATAAAAATCTTAGGTTTATCAACTTTAAAGAATTCTAGTTTTAAATTTATCTAATTATAATTATAATATAAATAAGTTTTTCCTTTATAGGTATCTAATAGAACTATATATTTAACTTTATAAATAGATAAAACAACTATTTTCTATCTTATAGTAGAATAATTTATAATATTACTTTTTCTTTTTAAATAGAAAATATGAGAAGAAGTAGATTTTCGATTATTTAGATCTCTTATTAAATCTGAATTAGTATATCTTATAATATTCTTAATAGAAGATATATCTTTATAATTATAAATAAATCTATATTCTTTATTATTATTTAAATATTTCTATATATAATTAAAAGCTAAAAAATAACTTTTATCTAGATTATAAGTAAATTGAGAATAGACTATTACTATAAAAGTAATCTTAGGCCTTATCTTTAGAGCTAAATATAGTAGAGTTCTTATTTCTTATTAAAATTTTAAAATATATTCTTTTAAAGCTTTTTCTTTATTTTTAAAGAAGTTCAGATTATTATCTATAGGAGTTCTAAATTTATAAATAGTCTTTCTTTTTATTTTTTCATAATTTTCTTAATATTCTTATTCTAATTAATAATACCTATTTTTCCTTTTAGTTTATGGATAAATTATAACTAAGAAAGATAGAAAGTTCTCTTACATTATATATTTTTATTTCTAATTTTATAGAATTATATATATAATTAGCTATATTTTAATCATTTATAACTAGTAATATATTATTAATATAGTAGGTTGAAATAGCTATATAAAGCTTTTTATATAAAATAAAAACTACTTTATTATAAAGGGAAATAATAAGTCTTATTAAATAAAGAATATCTTTCAGATGATTATACTAAAGTTGAGGATTCTACTTCAGACTATATAATACTTTATTTAATAAATAAATAGAAATATAGTTTTTATTATTGTTATAAGTATTTATATTTATATTTAGATTAAATCGTAAAGAATCTTTCTTTATATTAAAATAGAACCTAGTTAGTAGATAAATATATATAGGTTTATTAATATTAATATAAGTAAATATTATAATAATATTATAATATATTAAAATCTATCCTAAATAAATAGAAAGAATTATTATATATTTCAAACTTTCAAACCTATAAATAGTATTAAAAGTTTCTAAATAATTAATATTCAAATATTAATTATAGCCTTAAGCTACCTATCTAGCTTTATATATAGTTTCTTTAATTATATTATTTAGTTTTAATTTATAAGTCTATCTACTATTTAGAATATTAAGATTTCTAATATCAATAGTAGATAGAAGTATTATTTTATAACTATTTCTAGATTTTATTTATTCTATTCCTTTTATTATAACTAGAATCTAATTCCTATATTTAGAAGATTTAAATATTTGAATAAAAGGAGTAGGTTCCTCTACCTTATTTACTAACACAATATAAGAAGCTTAATTTTCTTTATTAGTATTTTTATATAACTTTATATAATTATTAAAATTAGAATAATTTAAAATAATAAAAAGGGCGTTCTCTTTATAGGTTTTATGGTCTTTTTTAGCTTTATCTGATATAGTAGGTAAATTGATATATAGGTTAGATTTTCCCTAAATATTATTATTTCCTTCTATATTTAATTCTAAAATTTTATTATTGTTAGTTACTTTAATACTTGAATTTTCTTTTAGAATTATTCTAGTTATTTCTTGAACTTCAGTAGTTAGATTTATTAAAGAATTATTATTATGATCTTTATTATTTTAATCTATACTAGAAATCGATTTATCTAGATTTAAAATAGGATTATTATTAAGCTGACTAGACTTATAATTATCAGTATTCCTTTCTAAATTAATAAATAAAGGTAACTTTTTTTCTAAAGTATAAAAAGTATTTTCTAGGACTTTTATATCTTTTGATTATATAGCTTTCTTTTCATTAACATTCTAAATTTTATAGGTATTATTTCTATAAGCTATAATAGCTCCTTTATAAACTCTTATATCTAATTCTTTAGTATTAGGATGTTTATTCTTTTAATAAAAGAAGTTATTCTATACCATAATATTATTAATATTAGGTTTTATTTAATTTCTTAACTTATAAGAAGTCCTGAAATTTATAGAACTATAGGGAGTTTTATAATATACATATATAGAAGCTATTAAAGTACCCCACTATAAATAATAAGGTAAATTTAAATGATAAATTAGAATTCTAATTTTATTAATCAGAATTCTTATTATTCTTTCTATTAAACTATTAGGTTTATAAGTATAAAAAGATTTAATATTATAGATAATATTAGAATAAGAATAAATATCTTTCATTCTTTTTTTAGTAAATTTATTACTTCTATTATTATTAAACTCTTTTATTTTTCTCTTATTATTAAACTCCTTTAACTAATTTGGTTTTTAATAAAAATCCCCAAGTAAATCTAGTTGATTTATTAATAAATAGAATAAATCTATTAAATCTCTTATAAGTTATAGGAGTTATAGGTCTGTATAAATCTGAATTAATATAGTTTAGATGTTGAAGATTTTGTTTCTGTATTTTACTATTTTTATTAATATTATTAGTAAAGCTTCCTTTAATATAAGCTTTATAAATAGAAAGAATATATATTCTATTTATTTTATAAGATAAATTTAAAATATTATCTTTCAAACTATTTATTACTTTTATATTAATATGACTTAAACAGTTATATAAAAGCTGAGTATTTTGTAAAATAATAGCAGAAAGAATAATATCTTTTTATAAAATAGGAATATTAAACTTATATAAATTATTCTTTTTAAATCCTACTATTAAAATAGAGTTTTACTCTATATTATATAATATAGGTTTTTTCTAGAAACTTAATATAATTCCTATAGTATTAAGTTAATCTTGATATAATAAATTAACTCCTAATTCTAGAATGTAATAAACTTTTTTTAATATAAAAGTTTATTTTTTAGAGATATTTTTAAATCTCCTATTATTCTAGCTATAAGGTATATAGTATTTCTCTATTGAATCTATTTTAAAACTGGTTTTATATTAAATAAAATAGATTTATTTTTAACTATATGAATAGTAGTAGTAGTATCTAGGTAAAAACAAATATTTTTATAAGTTTCTTTTTTAACTAAAGTCCTAGGATTTCTAGTAATCTGTTAATTGATTCAAAGACCTAGAGCTTTATTATTATTATTTCTTTTTATAAGGAGTTTTTGGATAATTCTTATATTTTTGAAAATGCTGTCTTCTTTAGAAACTATATTGAGATCTCTATCCTTAGAAATAAATTCTTTAGATTTAGGAATCTCTTTCTTTTTATCTTTGAATATCTTATCTTCTATTTTATTGTTTTCTTTAGTTCTAGTTGAAATATTATTAATAAATTTTGAATTCCTCTTTTTAGATTCTTTCCTATTTTTATTACTATTTTTAGCTGGGATATTCTTCTATTGATTTAGAGTTTTTTTAGATAAAGATGGGTATAGTTTTTTTAGTATAATTATTTTTTTTTAAGTTTTATAAAAGATTCTTTCTTATTCTTTATAGGGCTTTTGAGTAATTTTAGAATTCTTCTTTTTCTAAGTATTTTTAGTATAAATGATTGAATTATTATTTCTTCTTTTACATTTATTTAATAAATTAGAAAATAAAGAATCTAAAGTATAAACTTCTTTATTCAACCTAAGATTTTAAATTATAAAAGTAATAAAACCTTTATAATTAGAATTAATGCTGTTTAAAATATAGATTATAACTACTTATTTAGGTAATTCTAATTTATTATAAGATAGATTATTAGTTAAGTCTTTAATTCTATTTAGAAATTCTTCTATACTAGTAAAATTATTTAAGATAGTATTAAGAAATTCTATATAGGTTAAGAATTCATTAGTAAGTCCTAGGGGCTTATAGAGTTCTTTTGAATATTTAAATATTTAAAAAATATCTATATTATTTTTTATAATTTAAAGAAAGTTTTTCCTCTAGTATAGTTATATACAACTTAGTACTTTTTTATTTCAATCTTTATTTTTAGAAGTAATAAGTTTAGTAATATTAATAAGAATATCTTTACTAATAAGTAAAGCTTTAGTATAAATAGATTAAACCTTATAATTACTACTTCCTACAAATTTAGAAATAGTAATCTTTTTAGGATTATCTATATTATTCAAATAAAAAAGATTATTTAAAATATATAATTTATAAGGGTTTTTCTAAAAAGAAATAAAAGTCTTATAATATATAGTATAAAAAGTACTATATTTTCTGAAAAGATAAAGATTAAAGATTAAAATCCTTTTTTCCAATTTGAAATAAAGATATAACTTAAAGAATAACTCTAAAAATCAGAAATCTAAATTTTAGTATTTTCTTTTCCTTTTTGAATAAATTCAACTTTTCCTTCTTTATCAAATTAATAGAAAATCAAAGTAAAACTTGAGATAAGAGGAGTTGATTTTCTATATATATTGATCTTTTTACTATTAAAATAATGTGAAATTAAAAAGGAAATAAACTTAAAGGTAATTTGAAAAAATAGTTAATTAAGAATAAGTCTTGAATATTTAAAGAATTAAAAAGAGCTGAAATAGGTAGAAAAATTGGATTTTTAGGTGTTAATATAACTTGTTGAATAAGGTTGACTTTTTGTAAAAATAAAGTAATTCTAATAAAGTATTTAATTTCTATAAAAGTAGTAAAAAGGTAGAGATCTTTATAGATTTTATTATAATATTTGATTTTTATAAATAAATAAGAAGGGTAATTCTTTAATGAATAAAGTATAGAATCTTTAGACTGAGAAGACCTAAATTTATAACTTATTAGAATAAATAGATAGGTAGGTAAATTAATAGTTAAGTTATTACTATAGATAACTGTAAAACCAGGAGAAATATATCATATTAAAAGTAGTTTCTTTAATATGAAGACTTATTCAAAATATTTATTATAATAATAATTAAATAGAAGGAGAAATAGTAATTTAATGAATATTATAATTAACTATTTCTAATTATTATTTATAGGAATATTAAAGTTATTATATAAAAGGTTTATTTTAAAGTTCTAGTTATACTACTAGAGTTCTAGCTATAACTATAATATATAAGCTATTATAGCTATAGTATATAGAATATTATAATTATAATATATATACTTTAATATAATATATAGGCTACTATAGCTATAATATATGATATATTGTAATTATAATATATAGATTAAAGTATAATGCATTCTATAATATAGCTATAGTATATTAGCTACTATAGCTATAGCACTTAAAGCGCTATAACTATAATACATATAGTTTAAACTACTTCTAATACTCTGTAAAAAAGTAAACTTCTATATCTTTACCTTATTTACTTAAGAACTACTGAAGGTAAAAAGGTAAAATAAGTATATATTTATAGAGCGACTTTTATACAATCTATATTTATAGAAATGTCGTAGAATCTCTTATTACTTCTATTAGGATAATAGAAATAGAAGTTATATTTTAGAATAAATCTAACAAATACTAGTAGTTTCTTTATAAGTTTTTATAACTTACTATATAATTAACTTTATATGTATTATTTCCTAGGTTTTTAATAGGAACTACTTAGAATACTAATAGATTACTTCTATATTTCTCTAATTATAATAGAAAGAAGATATTATAAATTCTATACTTCTTATTTAAATTGAATTTGAATACTTAGCTCTTATTAACTATCTGTATTATTCTAAATAATTCTAAATATTTATTAGATAGTTTTTTAGCTAGTTATTGTTATTAAATATTCTTAATAGATAGTAATATATAATTCCTAACTTTGAAGTCTGACTACTTCTTTCTCTTATTATACTACTTAGTATATCTTTTATTTACTTCTTCTAATAAAACTTTCAGCTACTATTAATTTAACTAGAAGTATCTCACCTTTTTTTCTACTATAAGAACTACTTTAGATTTAATACCTTCTAGAGAGTTATTATAAGATGTCTTTAATAAGTAATTTATTAAAACATCTATTAGTATAATTTTAATAATACTATAAACTAAAGTATTATAAATAAATTTCACTATAGGCAACTATTTAACTTAATTACTCTAATTAAAATTAACTACTATTCTTAAGAAGTATTCTATATTCTAATTTTATTATTCTATTTACCTATTAGTTTGTAAATAGTATACTATACTTAGTTTCTTCTTAATAACTAGTAGGTAGGCAATAAGAGTTTAGAATCTATTAGTAAATAGTAAACTTCTATTAAATATAATAATTTGAAGAATTCTATACTTAAAGAAAATATTATTTATTAAAAGAACTATTAACTTATCTACTATTAGAAACTCTCTTATTTATAAAGAAAATATATACTTTATAAATTAATTAACTATTACTAATATACTATTATAGCTTCTCTTTAAAAATCTAATCAACCTAAGTAATTTAATATTAAAATCTATACTAATATATTATTATAAGCTAGTAAATATTAGTAGAAGTATTTATTTATTATATAAGAAGTAGTATAAAGGTTTTAATTACTAGTATATTCTATACCTCAATATATATTCTATAATATTCTTTCTTAAAAACATCTATTAATATATTTATCCCAACTTCTTAAGTATTCTAATAATATCTAAATACTTCTCTAAAGGTTTATTATAAAAAGCTATTAATAAGTCAATTTAAAGTTAATATCTATTTAGAATAACTAGTTTACTTTAAAACCTTACTTCTCCTTCTTTATTAATAGACTAATTATTACTATTTTAGTATAATCTTTCTTTTCTCCTAGTAATAATCTCTTTTTATACTTATTAGATTTCTTCTTCTAATATTCCTTCTAATTTCTCTAGAATAATATCTTTTAAATTTACTACTAACTTTTAATTTTAGAAGGATACTACTATTATTCTATTTAAAAACTAAGTTAAGAAGTTTTTTAAAAAGATATTTTTAGCTTTTTAAGTTTCTTTTTTTATAAGTTAATAATTTAATTAAATAATGATATATCTTAAAGAAGTCTTACTTAATAGTTATTAAGCTAAAGCTTTACTACTAAGTATTAATAATTTAAATAATTAGTAATAAAGGTGACTTTATATTATAAATATAAAAAGTAGTATTTCTATATAAGTACTACCTTAAAAGTAGCTAATAGTCTAACGTTTAGTATATTATATTTCAACTCTATTCTTCTTAACTTCTATAAGAAGTAAGCTCATAGTTATTACTATTTTTCTTCTAATTAAATAATTATTATTCTTATAATAAAGTTAGATATATCTATTTATATATAAATTAGAAGGATTAGATTAAAATATTATAGAATAAATATTTAAATAAATCTATTCTATAGATCTTTAAAAGCTTTAATTATACTAAAAGCTATTATATCTTCTTCTTTTATCTATTTAATTAGTTAATTAATAAGTTTAATATATATGTTAGATTAATTCTTACCAAATCTCTTATATAATCCTATAAATCTTAAAAAGATCTAGATCTTTCTAATGCTAATAAGTAATAATTACTCTTTAATTACTATTATTCTTTCTTCTTTTATAGTAATACCTTTAGGAGAAATAATAAAACCTAAAATCTTAATTATTTATATATAAAACTTATATTTCTTTAAATTAATATAAAGCCTTATAATTAATAATTAGTTTAATACTTCTCTTATTATTTCTATATAATCCTCTTTAATTTTAAAAAATATTGAAATATTATCTCAATAGATAATATATATAATATCTATAAAACTTACTAAAATATTATTAATATATATTTTAAAGGTTACTAAAATATTTATCAAATTTAATAGTATTATATAATATTCAAAATGTTTATACTATATCTAAAATACTATTTTCTACTTATCCCCTAGCTATATATAGATCTAGTAATATATATTTTTTAGATCTAGTTTAGTAAACTATAAAATCTTTCCTAGATAGTTTAAAATCTTATTAATACGTAGTAGTAATATATAGTTCTTAATAGTAATATTATTCAAACTTTTATAATCTATATATAGTTTTAACTTATTTTTTTTAGCATAAATAAGATTAATACTCCTATAAGGCTTCTTAGTACTTTAATCTATCTTTTTTTTAAAACTAATATAAAGTATTAATATAATTCTTCTAATTCTTTTTCTATAAAAGAATAAATAGGATTTTATAGGAGCTTCTTACTTTTCTCTAGTTATATTATATATATATATATATATATATATTTTCTTCTATAGGGATACTAGTTTTCTTTATATTAAAAATATAAACTTACTCTTAGTATTCTAGTAGTAATTAACTAAGATTAGTCTTTTTTATTAAGATTTCCTATAGGTTATTACTAAGTAGTTTATTATTCTTTTTCTATTAATATTAATATAGCTGAGATTACTAATATATATTTAGATTACTTCTTAGTTTTATTAATTACCTTAGCTTTATATACTAATTTGAAATTAATAATTACTAAGAGATTAGTCTAATTTAGAGTTTTTTATTCTAAATTAAACTTTACTTCTTTTTCCTAGGGGATCCCTAGGATTATATTATATTTACTAGTATAACTTATATAGAATATATAAGATTTAATTTATATTATATTAAAGTTATTTATAATCTTTATAACTATAGTCTATATTCTATATTTAAATATTACTCTTCCCTAGAAGCTTAATATCTTTAGTCCTAAACTAATTTCTATAAATTTAATATTATATAATATCTTCTAGTTTAAGATATTTTTATTAGTCTCTAAATTAATAAGTATTTCCTTTTTCTAACTTCTCTTTATTTAAATTAATATTTTAATTTCAAAATATTAATAGGGCTTTAGATCTTATAAAATATAAATACTATTAATTCTTATCCCTAAAGTATAATACAGCTTTTTAGTATATTTAGTTTTTTTATAAATATAATAAGTATTTTTACTATATTAGTATAATATATGGTTTATTTTTCTATAATTATAATACTTAGGTAGCTTTTAGTAAGTAGTTACTTAGGGTTATAAGGTTCCTTCTTATTTAATTTCAAGTAAAAGAATAATTATAAGAGATAGTTTTTTTTAACTAGTTTTTCCTACTAAATTCCTAAGTTAGAATAACTATCTATATAACTAATAATCTATAGTTCTTCTACTCTAGTATTCTAAAAATAAGTTCTATTAAGATAGATTTACTTAGAGATTATTTAACTATTTCTACTTTCCTTTAGCTATATAATTTGTTAGTAAGTTTTTATTTTTAATCATTTATCTTAATTTAGATCATAGATAGTTAATAATATTAATAATTTAGAGTTTCTAGTTAGATATTAGGGTATTCTATTTTGAGAGACTTACATACATTAATAAACCATTAGTAGAATTAGCTAACTTTCTAGTAAATTATATCTAATTCGGCTATTATTATAATAGTTTAGGTATTATTATTATCTATATTAGACTTTAGCTACTCCTCTATTACTATTTAGGTAATCTATTTAATGTTATTATTATAAGTAATAATAACCTATTTAAGTTACTAATAGGATATAATACTTTCTAAATATAAGCCTATATATTAAACATTATCTTTATTTATAATGAAATTACTTTCTACTAAGTTAAATTATTCTTATAATTTGAATAAGAAGTTATTAAAGTCTAACTAATTATTCCCTTAATATTTAATAGGGGTGAATTATTTAATTAAAAAGTCTCTTTTTTGTTTTTTAGAGTTAAGTATAAGAGTAGAAGATTTTCTAGTATTCCTTTTTTCTAGATTATTTCTTCTATATAATACTACTAATTTTTCTAATTTCTATTTCTTCTTTAATTTGTTTATTCCCTTTTTTAATTAATTAGTCTAAGTTAGTTTTAGAAAGATTACTATTATTCTAAAGGAGTAGTTATTTCCCTAGCTTATTAATATTACTACCAGTAACTATAAGAGTTAGTTTTCCTATTAAGCTAGATTTAAACTTTTAAGTTATTTAAATAATAAATTTCTAATATAATACTATTATAGTCCTACTAGTTAGTATGCCTAAAGATAGATAGAAGTTTAAATATATTAGGCTAGGTTTATACTAAGTAATAAGATTTCTTAGTAAGTATATATTATACTATATAACTATTCGAATTTAGCTTTCCCCTTATTTAACTATAGTTCTATACTTATATTTAAGTTTCATATTATTAGAATATCTATTATTCTAGTAGCTAAGGCTAGTATATAGGGGCTCTAGTAGCTCCCTAGTACCCCCCTTCTCTATAGTAGCCTGATATAAAAGCTTTAACCCTATCTAGCTATATTAGAAGTACTTATATTTATATAAGTACTATTTATATATTAGTTATATTTAAATGTTAAGCTGTTTTAATAAAAATAGGTTGAATTCTATTATACTTATATATATATGTTATAAATTATCTCATATTAGTAATATAGAATATTTGTGTTATTAATGTGAAGTTTGATTTCAAGAGAAAAGAAAACTTGATTAATAACAAGGAAGTATAGATATTAAAATTAAAGCTATTATAGATATTAAAATAGAATATTTATAATTAGTAATACATTATATATAATTTCTCTAGAGTCTCAATAGTAAAGAAAATACAGTATTCTAAAGCAAGTAATTAAGCAATTTAGAAAACTCTAAGTAGTAAGTTTTTTAGAAAATCTCTAATGTAAGCTATAATTCGAAAAACAATAATTCAAAGAATTGACTTAATCTCCTTATATTATCTACAAGAAATAAGCCAGAAGATTCCGTAAGTTCCCTATATATTGTTTATATTAAACCTTTATGAACTTTCTCAACTTACTAGAATAATATATACGAGATTGAAATATTTCTCTATTTTATATGAAGTATGTTTTTGTTCTTTGTAGATAATACTTATATATGATTATAATGAATAATAGCCTAATTTATTCTTTATAATATTAGATTATTAGTCTACTTTAAAAACTAGTAATAGTTTGCTAAAAGATAGATAAATGACTAATTATCTCCTAATTTTAAAAATACTATAAATTATCTCTCTGATTAATCTAAAAGATTGACACTTTTATTCGATTCTTACTAGTAGATATCTATAGTATTAAAACTCTATATATATTTAAACGTTTTAATTTCCTAGTATCTCCTAATATTTCTTAACTCAAATAAGCTATAATTAATAAGTCATCTTGTTTTTACAACTTTTACTTACTTCTCTTAGAAACCTACTATATTATTGTTGAACTCCTTTCGAAAAGAACGAAAGAAATACTTAATATCGATTACCTTCTTTAGGGTTTCTCATAATGGAGTTAATAGGAGAATTAAATTTATATAGTAATTAAGTAAACTTACAAACGAGAATCCCAACTACTAATATATTGAGTTAAACTATAGAGTATAGTAATACTACTTGGTATGAAAAACTTTTTTAATAAGATAGAGAAAAGTTTGAATCCTCGGAAAAGAAGAAATCGAACAACTTAAAGACTTATAGTAAGTAGTAAAGTCTATTAATTACTATTTGTAAGACTTAAATACATTATATACTACGTTTACTTCTAACAAATATATTTAAATTTACCAAAGTTCTTCTAAATTTATCCCAATAGATAGAACTATCTCTAAACTCAAGATATCCTGATAATTAACCCAAAAAGGAAATCTTAAATATCAAATAGCTAGGTTCCTAGGAATCAAATAGTATTTCTCTTAAAACTAAGTATTAGCTAATCCTTGTAATAGAGATTTTCAAGAAAATAGCTAGGAAGCTTTCCTTAGAGTAAGTTTACTAATATAGAAATATTCAGATCTACTAGAAAGAATACTAACTATACTTATCATTTTAGTTGTAAATTAATAGCTATGAAATAGTATTTATAGTAAGAGTCTGTAGTTCTAATAGAAGATATGAGACCTAGAGAAATTGATTATCAAACCTATAAATAATAATAAGATTTATATAAAACTACTAGCTAATTAATAACCTTCAAACCTATAATTCAGAATATAAAAATAATACTTTCATAACTACTCTACTACTCTAGAGAAATTCGATAATATAATTCGAATCTTAATAATATTAAGAATTATTTATATAATAAACTTCTTACTAATTTATATTTCAAAACTAAAGATATTAGATATTTCAATCCTTCTAGTAAACTTAAGATCAATTAGAAACTTTATTCAAAATAATCTATAGTATCTCATATAAATGTCTTCTATTAGAATTAAATATTAGAACTGAGGTATAATTGTTAGGAACAACGTATTCAAGAGGTAGAGTTTATACTACCTAAACCTCAAGTACTAGTATTATCTCTACAAGCTTCGCCCTACTTAAACCGCTTAAAATAGAGTCTTACGTAGTATATATAGCTATATTTAGTTATATATAATATATACCAGATTTTACCTCCTAATTATACATAATAATTAAGAGTCTTATGATACTAAAAAGCTACTAAGCTAAATATATATATTATAATAAATTAATATATCTTAAATACTAAGATATCTACTAAAAATACCCTTCTTTTAGTCTTCAAGAGAACTAATTAGTAACTTACTTAATATAATACCTTTTAAATAGAAACTAAAACTTATAACTTATAGGATTATTTTAACTTTAAAATAACTATTTATTAAAGCTTCTTTTTAAAGCCTCCTTAAAAGCTATTCTTTAGTAATTTTCTAAAAACTAAGAAGTATTAATAAACTATTAAAATATTTAAATTGAATACTTTTAAAAGCTCTATTCTTATAGAAGTAGGCTATAAAGAAGATTAATAACTCCTTATTAATACTACTAAAAAGGTTTAAATAAAAGATATTATAGACCTTATAGAAAGAAATCTAAGAACCTATATAGTTATTTATAATTTCTATATTTTAAAAACTCAAGAATACTAATATAAATAGTTAAATTAAACCTATATAATAATTTAGATCTTTAAGTATATAAGTAAGGCGTTTTAATATTAATACTATTATATAGAAGAAGATATAATAGTATAAACTACTAATTTCTATAACTACTTTAGTATTATGAATAACTTATACTTTTAAAATACTATTTCAGTATACTATAAGATATTTTAATCCCCTAGACTTAAATACTTTACTATAAGAATAATAATTAAAGTATAATTTTAGAAGTAATAAGATACTATATATAAAACTTAAGTAGTTAATTATATTCCTTCTATTACTAAAATACTTTAAATTTATAACTTTATAATTTTATTAGCCTTCTTACTAATCGAGTTCTATATATAAAACTATATATTTATAATTTAAAACTACTTAAACTTTATACTTTTAGATAAAATTATTTCAATTATTATAAAACTAATCTAATATCTCCTTAAAGCCTTTTTATATAGTAAAATTAGTTATAGTTTTTTTAATATCATAATAGAAGTTCTAAATATTATTTCAAACTCTTAAAATAATAAGAAATACTTTTAAGGTTTAAATAAACTTCTATACTTTTTAGAATATAAGTTAAACTATACTTTAGTATATTATTATTATATATACCCTTAGTTAGCTTATAAAGGCTAAATATTGAAAATTCTAACTAAAGAGAGGATTAAATAGTTACTAACTTTAAATCTAGACTTCTTAAAGAAGGTTTAAATTTTTAGATAATAGTAATTATATAACTAGCCTTTTAGTTAAAATAGCTATAATACTATATAATACGTATATTATAAAAAGAAACCTTAATAATACCTTCTCTAAGACTTATTTATCCTTAATTTAAATATTTTAATTTATTTCTTCTAAAATATAAAGTACTTTATAACTTTTTAAGAAATTCCTATAGGAGATTATATTTAATATAATATACAACTTATACTTATGAAAAGCTATGGAGATACTAAGATCTTTATTATAACTAATAAAAGTAAAGAAATTAAGTTATACTTATATAATATTACTTTCTATACTATTCTAACTGTAAACCTTATTTCTTTTTAAAAGTTATAAAAATAAAACTATTAGTAAGATATTGAGCTAAATTACTTATCTTAACTATAGAGGAGTAATTATTTTAAAATTATAATTCTTAATATTTAATATAATTAGTAAATCTTTAAATACTATATATTTTATAAATGATTAACTACTTTAGTAATATAATTAATATAATATAAACTTTCTCTTAAATATTACTACTAGTAGTAGTATACTATAGTAAAAACTCCTAAAAAGTAATAAATAGCCCTAGTAAAAATAATTAAAGCATCTTAGTAGAAAACCTTTTAACTACTTTATCTTAACTATATAAAGTATTTATATTACTAATAGCTACTTAAAACACAATAAGTATTAACCTACTTAAAAAGTATATAAATTATATAGTATTAGTAAGGCAAAATATAAGATCTAATATATAAAATATAAGAATACTTTATATATTACCTTTAGGGAGTATATTACTTTTAACTTCTACTCCTATTACTAAAGTTATAATAATTATACTTTAGCTCTAATATTTACAAATAAAGCTACTAATTACTCCTAAGACTTTTATCTTATTAATTAATTATATTAGAGTCATTATTATAAGAATATTCAAGAGTTTTATTATACTCCTTAAGTATTAGTATAATATTAATATTAAGGTCTTTAAGTATAATAATAAAGTTCCTAAGTATAAAATTTTTAGATATAATCTAACTTCTCAAAATATATATTTAAAACTATCCACTTTATATATCTAAAGCTAAAATAGAAATACTAAGCATATTAGAATAATTATTAAAATACATATAAGAGCTATAAGGTATAGGAGTAAACTACCTTATAAGCTTTAGCTTAAAACCCTATAAATAGTAGTATTTCTTTATAACTAAATACTAATATACTTTTTAAACTAGTAAATATTATATTAGAGATTTTATAAAAGTATTCAAAAAGATAATATTATGAAGTTAAACTTAGCCTACCTCTATACTTATGGCTATAAATACTTTATTCTTACTATAAATATAAAACTTAAGTATAACTATTTAGTATACCTTAAGAATTATACTTTTGTTAGCGTTTTAGTTAGCTATATTTAAACTAATCAATATTAAATATAAAACTTAATTGAAAATAAGGTTATAATAATTCGTAATATTTCTTACAATAAAACTTTCTTTTTTAATAGGGATTTAGCCTTTCTATAAAATAACTTTAAATAGTTTAATTCTAATAAAGTTTCTTACTAGTTATATGAGTAAATAACTATAGTAGAACTACTTAAAATTAGCTTAACTACTTATTTAAACCTTAGTAAAAAGCCTAATAAAGTAGTTTATACTAAAATAAGAAGTAGTTATAGTAGTTTGAAGTTTTATATCTATATAGGAGCTACTTTAGAGCTTTATAAAATACTATTTAAAATTATAAAATTCATATTAATAATTCTTTTAGATTTACTTATTATATTCTTTTATAATCTTATTGATATAGGAAAGACTATAGGGAGGTAAGAACTTTGAGTATTTCTAGAAAGAATTAAATATAAAGGATAGATAAAGTATTATATTAGAATAATTAGGAGATTTTTATTCAAAGCTATTTTTAGTTAGTATTCTTTTAGTTATTTTGAGATATTCTAAGATATTCCTATTTATAGTTATAGAGTAGTATGAATAGTTAACTAGAAGGTATCCTAAGGGTTTAACCTTTTTAAAGACTTTAAGATATAAATATTAGGAGTTTTAATAATAAGTTTTAACTATAAAACAAATTAGATATTAGAAAGTACTTAAGGTATAGAAGAATAGGAATTCCTAATCCAGGTGTCTTATAATAGAAATTATTATTATTATTTATATTTTACTTAGTAGTATTTATTTATTTATATATTAAAGCTATAGTGATAGTTAAATAGGTTTATCTTAAGAGTTATATTAAAATATATTTTTAGAGTGAAATTAGTAAAGTTCTTATAAGAAGTTCAAAAATTTTAAAATATTACTAAGTTTATATTTATAAACTTAATAAGTATAAATATCTCTTAAAAATTAAGGTTTAATTAGTTATCTATAGAGATTAATAGCTCTAAGATAACTGTAAGATTTATATAGTTATTCTAATAGGTATATTATTTTAAACTTTTATAATAATTACTAATTATTGTAATCTTAAGCTATTCTAATATAATATAGTTAATACTTGGTTACTTTTACTCTATACCTAGAATAGTATCTAAGCTCTTCACCCTATATATAGATTTAACTATAAATTTTACCTAATAATAGTATTCATATCAATGTTAACTTATAACTAGTTAAGATAATAATGAAATTACTTATTATTATAGATAATTATACTCCTAGTTCTAATATTCAACCTTATAGTAATAGAAGACTTCATAATAATAATTAGAAAAAGCTTTATTAAAACTAAAGCTTAATATATATAGCTAAAAGTAACTACTAAGGTTATAGGGTTAAGAATCTTTTTAAACTTCTTAAAGATAGGATAAAATAGAATACTTCTAAGAACTAGGTATTCTATAACTTATCACTCTTCTATATCTATATTTTTATAATAGATTTAAAATCCCTTTGAAATCTATATAGCTACCTATAAGAAGAGAAGTATATAATAAATATAGTAATATTTACTTATAATTCTTATAATTAAAACTATTAGTTTATTAAATTAAACTTTGATAAAATTATTTTAAAAGTTATAATTAATAAGTAACTTATAGATATTTAAAAAATAATTATCTAGTTATTTTATAAGTTACTATACTAAGTTAAAACTTTTAGAAATTAAGTATTAATTAGATAATATCTTAATATTAATATGTTATTATAATACTAGTTACTAGATATTTTAGAATATTATAATAATATAATTATAGGGGTTTTAAAAGCTACTAAGCTATACTAAGAATATCTATATTTATATAAATATTATTTATATATTAGTTATACTTAATATATTAAGATTATTTACTAATAAGAATAAGCTAAGTCTTATTATACTTATATAGAAATTATAAGTTAGCTTATATTAGTAGTAGAGAATTTTTATATTAATAGTATAAAGTTTTATCTTAAGAGTAAGTAGGACTTAGTCTAGAGGATATTAAGGTTATAGATATTAAGGTTATAATAAATATTTAAATAGAATATTTATAGTTAGTAGTAATTAAATATCTTGAGATATTTAAATTATATATAGCTATAAAAATATAAGAATATAAAAGCGTAAGGTTATTATAGAAAGAGTTATTAGTTATTTATTATCTATGAAAAGGTTAATATAGGGTAGGTATACTAGCTACTATAGCTATAAGGGGTTTAGCTTTGGATTAACTAGAAACTAGCTATAGTAGTTAGTAGGGGGGTAGGAGGGCTAAAGTCGTATTTTAGGGGGTAATATATCTACTAATAGTCGTAGTAGAAAGCAAGCTATCGGCCCCTCCCAATATAGTTAATACTTTTATATATATAATACTTAATAAGGTTATTTATATAGAGATATTACTAGGTTACTAAATACTAAATAAGATTTACTATTTTAATTAAATACTATATAGCTTATAGAAGTCTCCCTTCTTATAATAATACTACTTAGAAGTAGGCTTTAAATACTTTAGCTCTAAACTTACTATAAGAGAACTATATTATTAGTTTAAAAGGCATATTATTTTCTTCTTCTATATTAATAATTATATATTCTTATTTCTCTTAGAAAATATATCTAAAGTATTTATATTATTAATAAACTTTTAAAAGAAGTATTATTTTAAGAGAAATAAAAACCTATAGTAATTTCTTAGTATTAAGATTGTTTAAGATTAAGTAGTATAATAGTTATAGTTCTTATAAGTAGTATATATTAAAAAGCTTTTTAAGTATCTTATAAAGTTTATATAATATATTAAATTATTTAAAACCCTTTTAAAAACTAAAAAGCTCCTATTATAATATAATTAAGCTTTTTATATAGAAATTAAATACTACTAATAAGATGTTAGCATTATTAATTATATTATAGTTATAATAAGACTAGATATTACCTATATAGTAAGCTAATTATTATACTTTAATTAAAACCCCTTAGATAACTACTATATAAAAACTAAATAAATAATATAATATTTTAATAAGATAAAAAACTTCTACTTTAAATTTAACTATAAAGCTAGAAATCTATTTAATAGCTTTATAATTATTATAAATACTAGTTTTATAAATAATAATAATAATTAGAAGAACTTTTAAATATATATTATATATTTCTTTAGAAGTTTAAGTATATAGTAAACTAATAAGTAAGATATTTTTACTATTTTAATAACTAAAGTAAAATTTTTAATATTATCCTAAGCTACTTAAGAGGCTATGTTTACTAACTAGTTTCTTATTATATTCTAAGTAGACTTTATAATAAATATATTTATTAGAAATAAGATATATAAGTCTTATCCTACTATTAAAATCTAATATAATAATTAGTAAATAATATATTTCATAATAGTTGAAATAATATAATTATATATCAAACTATAATATATAAAAATCTATAACTTTTAATTATAATAAGAAGCTATATAAGGGTATTTTAAGATGAAAGATATACTTTTAAGAAACCTTATAACTAATAGTTTTATAAAGCTTCTTTAGAACTACTAGTTTAATATTTTTATTATTTAGATTAATATAATAAACTAATTAAACTACTTAAAATTATAATAAGAAGAAGAATTTCAAGAGAGGCTTTTAATATTCAAAGATTTTAATAAGATTTTTAATGACTAGTTAGGCTTTATAGATCTTAAGTTATAATAATAATAAGGTTAAATAAAAAATTTAAGAATACTAGAAGTATTTTCTAATTAATAAGAAATATCTAAATAGTTTATAAATAGTATTATTCTTCTTATTATAAAAGAGGAAGTTTAATAAGAATAATAAGGTAATAGAAAGAGCTTCTTATAAGATATAAATAGAAAGTTTAATTAGTATTATTTAAAAAGCTAGCTTATAAGTAGAACCCTTAAGACTAAGGGGGTATATTAGGAATAATATATTTAAGAGGTAGAATTTATACTAGCTAAAGTTTTAGTATTAGTACTATTTCTATAAGCCTCGCTCTATTTAAACTACTTGAAATAAAGCCTTATGTAGTATATATAGCCACGTTTAGTAATATATAATACATACTAGATTTTACCTCCTAATTATATATAATAATAATTATCTATAGAATATTTAATTCTATTACTATTCAAATTAATTATAAGCTAGTATTAGTATAAATACTATTATTGGGTAAGGTTTATAGATAGAACTATATATAAGATAGAGATCTTAGATACTGATCTATATATAGAATAAAAGTAATTAAGTAAATATCTTATGTTTTATTAATATAATTTATATTTATACAAATCAATCAACAATATACCAAAAAGCAACTATTACCAGACTTTATAAATACTTCTATCTTAATATTTTTAACAGGCAGTCTAGAAGTCTAACTTAAGAATAATAGAAATAGTTTTAGTATTTATACTTGAGAATCAACTAATTATGTATTTTACTAACAAATCACTCTAAAATACTATAATAAATCATAAAGTATAAATTAAATAAAACAAGACTTATTATAAATGATAGCTAAAAGAATACAAATATACATGATTTAGCTATTTTAATAATAGAAGTAGTTTAATAAACCTAGCATTATAAAAGCAAAGTTATTACCCTTATTTATAATAGACTGAATACTAATCTTATAGTTGATTTACTTTATTCTAACTAGAATATTAACCAGAACAAACAAACATCCTTTTTATTGACCTCTAGGCTAGCTAGATCTATAGCTTTAAATTTGAGAAATAGAAAGATATAAGATACTAGAAATCTAATAAGCCTAGTAATACTAAAAGTAAAAGTATACTAAAAAACTTGGCTTATATTATTCTATTATTAATATTAAACCTTTATGGGAATAGATTTTAATATTAGAACTTCTAAGTGATAAAGTCCCTATAGAATCTTACTTTTTATTTTCTAATATAATCCTAATAAGCTAGTAGAAAACCTTAAAACTTCCTTTAATTAGATAAAATACTAACTATTTAGCTTAATATACTAATTTTCTTTCTTATACAAATTAGAATTCAAAATAAAAACATATTTAATACTTCTATTATACTAGAAACTATAGAAAACCGAACTATTAATACTATATTATACAAATCCGAGTTTTTAACTATATACAATATATTTATGTTATATATCAAATAATATAGAAATGTAACTGGAAAGTATATATTACTTTTACTACAGATAATGACTATAAAGCAATGTCTAAAAATAACTAACTCTTACCACTTATAATTCTATACAAAATAGAAGCTAACTCCATCTATAATGCAGATGTCCCTAATAAGTATTAGGAACTTTTAGAATATAATAGAAATTACTTTATAGCTTCTATATATAATATATATTATTCTCCTATAAACCTAGCTTTTCAAAAAAAGAATTCTATTGAGTCTTTTAAACAGATTCCCTGGTTTTGAAAAATATCGAATTCAAAAAGCAAACTAAATCTAGATATAATATCTAGTATTATTTCATAGAAAAGTATATATACTTATATTAAAGCTTAGCTATTAGTAATGAGGTAATCTTATAAAGTATATATAAATATAAATGTCACATATTGTTTTATCTATTAAGATATTCTAAATACTATATTGAGATAGTATATAGATATACTTAGAACTATCTTTCTTAGGGATAAAGAATATTTAAGCTAATAAATAAGCTAGTTTTATTTTATTATATAGTAATTTCTAAAGTTATATATTCAGTTACTCTAACTTATATTATTACATATATAGTTCTTTAGCTTTAAATAGGTATTTCTTTCAATTAATATTGAAGACTCTATTACGAAGTATAGAGACTCCAGAAGGAGCCTCATAGCATAATATGGGAGATATATGAGAAAGTACAAAAGCTTGTCTATTGGGATGTATAGTAGACGTAATCTGAAGGATACTTATATTTATATAATAATAAATATAGAGTATAACTTTATATTATAACATATCTCTTTAGGCGTCAAATATTATTAAATGATATCTTCTATTTAAATAAGGCTACTCCTAGTAACTTTTATCTCAATTTAAATATAGAAAGATTAGTTGAAATAACTATTCCTAAATAAAGGTAATGGACTCTCAAGCTATAGGCGAATATATATAGTTCTAAGTTAGTAATAACGATGATAAGGCCTCTAAGTCTTTTAGAGTTGAAGCTATATTGGCTATAAGTTTATTATTTACATAAAAGTTATAATTCTAAATAGTTTCTACTATCTAAAAATTGCTTCCTCCGCCTTTTTTAAAAACCTCTAAAAAGTCTAAAAGATAAATAAAATCTGAATTATAGCTAGAAATGTCTCTAGTATTTTAAGATTACTAATTTCCTATTGTTCCTTAGAGATATATAGCTACTTGAGATTAAGGAATTAAGGTATCTTATATAGGATATAATTCTCTAAGTCAAATAAGGCTAATTAGGTATTCTCATATAATATTAATAATGACTTTAATATAACCTTTATGTTTATATATCTTTTTTATTAATAGTATATATATATTATTCTAAGTATAGTCTTACTGATACTATAGTATATCTATTAGTAGGTATTATAACTATAGGTTTTACTTTATACTATAATAGCCTATTCTTGTGGTAGCTTAGAGGATATATTAGGATTATTTAAGAATATTATTATTAAGGAATAGACTATTAAAAGTTCTTCTTAGAGCTATTAGAAGTAATTACATAGATTAGTTTCTTTTAGTAATTACCTTTAGATTTTTAGCCTAAACTATATTAGAGACTATTTAACATTAGATATCTATTCTATAGCCTAACTGGCTTATAATCCAAGCTTTCTAGTATTAGGGCTAGGGCTACATTCTTATAGAATTCTCAACTTATCTCGATTCCCCTCAGATATATGAGATAAATATAAAACATATCTAAAAAGATATGTTAAGAGTAATTACTACTAGCAGAAACTATCTTAGTTAAAGGAATATTATTTTATAAGTAGCTAGTCGAAGTATAGGTTTAGTGGGAAGTTAAAAGTCTTGAGACGGATATGATATACTATAAAAACCCACTAAAAGCAGTAGCTTTGAATTTCTTTTTATGGTAAATGTGAGAAGGAGATTCTACTCTTTTTAAATAATACCAGAATTGACTATATAAATATATGAGAGAATAGGTAAAGGCCTGGCGAGGGAGGGATAAATAGTAAAAGATAAGTCTCTATAAATTATCAGACTTTAACTTAATATACTAACTAGTAGTAGTTATAAGAAAGCTTTTATCTTATAATAAACTCAGGCTACTATATTATATAATCTATAGTTCAAATAATAATCTAATCCTAGCTATTCCAACTCTCTATATAAGCTATAGAATAAATATATCTATAATTATCTCCCTCTTTATAGGTTTTAAGTCTTAAGGCCTATAAATACTATATAGCTACTTTTGGAAATTAGCGTTGCTAGCTAATTATTAACTATATAGCAGTTTAATTGAATAATAGTCGAAATAATAGAATCTAGCTAAAATAATAGTAATAGATAATACTTAATATATAGAAAAGACTCTTTAGATATAAACTAAAGTATTTAATTTATCTTATGGCTAATTAGAATATAAGGTATTAAATGGCGGATTAGGCTAATTAGAATAAATTAATTCTTTAGGTAAAGATTAGGACATCTAACTTTATCTTATTACACCAGAGCCTTTATAAAGCTTCTCTAATAATAAAGTATTAGTATGTAAATTAATTATACTTAGTACTAGTCTTTAGCTAGGCATATTATAATATTAGTCTTTAATAAGGGTCTTCTTAGATTATTCCTAATATATCTTTAGTAATATAAGTCAGCTATTATAATAACTTCTAACTAGATCATTCTTCTAATATATTTTTGGTAATCTTTTTAGAATAATAAAGTTTTCTCCTTTAAAACCCTTATAAGTCACTTTTTAATATACCTTTAGTAATATATTTAGAATAGCAAAACTTTACAAAGTAGCTTTTCTAACTATACTTTATATATATCAAACTATACCCTATAGCTTATATAGAAAACCGGGATAATTATAATCAGATTAAATATTATATAATTATCAGTTTATCTAGAGGATAATAAATACTATATATAATCTTACTATATAGGTGTAAAGTAGTATTCTGGTTATTTATTCTTATTATTCCTATATTATATAGTATAAAACGCTATATAAAGCTCTAGATCTATAGTATAGTAATTACTTACTAATTACTATATAATTAGCTATAGCTAGTACTAGGTACCTAGTACTTATTACCAGTAGGGCGTAAAAGGTATACTACTATATATATAGTAATATATATAGTTACTATATATCCTATAGTATAGTATAACCGATATTAATAACTTTCTTTTCTTTTTACTACATACCTTAATATCTATCTATTTATATAAAAAATAATACCCTTAGTAATCTACGTCTTTTTACTTTAATAACATTCACACACTTATTAATCTATTCTACTTAAGTTATATATCGTTTTATTTAAATAGTTATATAGTTCGAATTAATAAATCTCTTAAAAGTATAACTTAATATATTTTTATAAAGATATTAGTAATATTATTATTTCTATTAATCTACTATACTCTATAGAACTTATAGTATTTATATAACTATTTTGATATTATAATATTAATTATAAGGTATTCTTTATTAATAATATTAAGTTTTATAAAATACTTATAGAATACGTATGAGTTAGTATATATAATATATAGAATTTAAGGAAGTTTTGAATACTAGAAGATCTTCTTAAGTAATATAATTATAATATAGGTAAAATCTATACTAATTATTATAATATAAGTTTCTAAAACAAGTATACTCCTAGTAACTCTTTTACTTTTAATTGAAGAATAATATATAAGATTATTATAAAAGTTAAACTAGTTATTACTAATAGTAGTCTCTTAATTTATTATTATTATGAATTCTGAATAAAATAAGAAGTTAGTAATACTAATAAATAGACTATTAATAAAAATATAAAAATATATTTTTAAAGAAGTTGAATAGTATAAAATTAAGATTATAATTAAAATATTCAATTTACTACTTAAGGTATTCATTAAGTATAGCAATATGATTACCTAAGGGTTATTACTCTTATACTATATAGGAAAGGTTAAATAATACTTCAGGTTAGTATATTGAAGTAAGATATATTTTATATATATATTATTTAATATATACTTTTTTAAATACTTCAAGTATTATATATATCTTAATAAGGGTAAGCTTTTACTTTTAGTACTTTTAGTATAAATAAAAAGTATCGCTATTAAGTAATAGAATACTTCTATTCAATACTAATAATACTACTTTTAAGAAGACTATTTTAAATTTAGCTGTAAATAAGGTTTTTTAAAGTCTCTTATCTTTATAGTATAAGAAAGTAGTATCTAAGAAGCTAAAAGTATTATTAATTTATATATTTATAAAACTAAAAGTATTATTTTTAAAATATAAGATAAGGAAGTATAAGTTATATATTAATATTTCTATTTATAACTACTCTTTATAATATGTAGAATAAATTACTTATTAATAAGTATTAATCTTAGTAAAACTATATAGTAGTTTAATAATAATTATAATAAAGCTTAGGGTATATTAATTCTTAAAGTATAAAAGTAGTTTAATTATAATATATTCTATAAGTTCTATTCTAATATAAATATAAGTTTATATAATATTATAAAGTTATATTATTCTATTAATATATTAAAAGAAAGCTAGAATTATAGTTAAAAATTACTACTAGTTACTTTATTAGATTATTAGTAATTATATTAATATTTTAAATTTACTATTATTTCTAAAACTTTAGATTATAAGTCTTAACTTCTTGTATATTTTATTAATATCTTGTTTTTTAACTTTATTAATAATATGAGATTTAAAGAAGTTATAACCCTTATGGCAAATAGGATTATACTTAACAATCTCTATAATACTAATAATAATAATACTTTTAACTATTTTTAATTAATTCTTTAAATAGTAGTTTAAGTATTATAATAATACTTTTTTATAGAAGTTAAATACTAGTACTATATTGAACTATTCTTTAGTTATAAAATATATTATAAAATAAGATTTCTAGTTAAAATCTAGAGAAAGTAAACTATTCCTATAAGTTATAAGATTTAAAAATAGTTAGATTTAAAATATTTAAAATTAAAACAATATATTATTAACTATTTAAACAGAGAGGGGATTATTATTATTAATAGTAATAGCATTACTATTATTTATAATAATAATAACTTATAGTATGTAGTAAGTATTCTAAAGCTTTATAAGAATAACTATAGATAAAACTAAAGTATTATTATAAGAATATATATTTCTATATAATATTAGATTTCTAATAATAATAGTATAATTTCTTATAGATTTCTTATAGATACCTTTAAGTATTAATATTTAAGAATATAGTCTAATAAGATCTTTTAGTTATTACTCTTAAAGTATAGTTTTATAGTTATAAATTAAACCTCTTAAAGATTATAAACGAATTTGAAAATATATGTCTCGCTATATATAGTAATAAGGTAATATAAGTCTTACTAGCTATTCTTTTCTTATTATATATATATGTTAGTTTATCTAGAGGGTAACGTATACTATATGTAATCTTACTATATAGGTATAAAGGGGTATTCTAGTTATTTATTATTATTATTCTTATATTATATAGCGTGAAGTGCTATATAAGGCTCTAGATCTATAGTATAGTAATTACTTACTAATTACTATATAATTAGCTATAACTAGTACTAGATACTTGGTATCTATTACTAGTAGGGTGCAGAAGGTGTACTACTATATATAGTAATATATACAATTACTTTATACTTTATAGTATAATATAACTAATATTAATAACTTTTTCTTTTTACTATATACTTTAGTACCTATCTATTAATATAAAAAGTAATACTTTTAGTAATCTATACTTTTTTACCTTAATAATATTTAAATACCTATTTATTTATTCTATTTAAATTATCTATCTTTCTATATAAATACTTATATAATTTGAATTAATAAATCTCTTAAATATATAGTTTAGTATACTTTTTATAAAATATTAGTAATATTATTATTTCTTTTAATCTATTATATCTTATAGAACTTATAGTATCTATATAGTTATTTTAATATTATAATATGAATTATATAGTATTTCTCTTTAATAATATTAAGTTTTATAAAGTATTTATAAAGTAAGTATAAGTTAGTATATATAATAGTTAGAATCGAAGGGAACGTTTAATGTTAGAAGATCTTCTTAAGTAATAGAATTATAATAGAAATAAAGTCTATACTAGTTATTATAATATAAATCTCTAAAGTAAATATACTCTTAGTAATTCTTTTACTTTTAGTAGAAAAATAGTATATAAAGTTACTATAAAAGTTAAATGAGTTATTATTAATAGCAATCTCTTAATTTAGGATTATTATAAATTCTAATTAGAGTAAGAAGTTAGTATTATTAGTAAATAAACTATAAATAAAACTATAAAAGTATATGTTAGAAAAGTTAAATAGTATAAAGTTAAAATTATAGTTAAAGCTTTTAGTTTACTACTTAAGATATTTATTAAGTATAATAGTATCGTTACTTAAAGGTTATTACTTTTATATTATATAAGAGAAGTGAAATAATACTTTAGGTTAGTATATTGAAGTAAAGTATACTTTATATATATATATATTATTTAATATACGTCCTTTTAAACGCTTTAAGTATTATAGATATATATATTAATAAGAAAAAGCTTTTACTTTTAGTACTTTTAATATAAATAAAAAGTATTACTATTGAGTAATAAGATACTTCTATTAAATATTAATAACACTACTTTTAAGAAAACTATTTTAGGTTTAGTTTTAAATAAGACTTTTTAGAGCTCCTTATCTCTATAGTATAAGAAAGTAGTATTTAAGAAACTAAAGGTATTATTGTTTTATATATTAATAAAGCTAAAAATGTTATTTCTAAAGTATTAGATAAAGAAGTATAAGTTATATATTGATATCTCTATTTATAACTACTCCTTATAATACTAAGAATAAATTAACTATTAGTAAGTATCAAGTTTAATAAAACTATATAGTAATTAAATAATAATTATAATAAAGCCTGAAGGGTATTAATCTTTAAGATATAAAGGTAGTTTAATTATAATACGTTTTATAAACTCTATTTTAACTTAAATATAGACTTAAAAATATAATAGAACTATATTATTATATTATTATACTAGAGGAAAGTTAGAATTATAACTAAAATTAACTACTAACTATTATATTAGATTATTAGTAATTATATTAGTATTTCAAACTTACTATTACTTCTAAAGCTTTAGATTATTACCTTTAACCTTTTATATATCTTATTAGTATCTTTATTTTTAAATCTATTAATAATATAAGATTTAGGATATTTATAACTTTTATAGAAAATAGAGTTATATTAGATAATCTCTATAATACTATTAGTAATAATACTTTCAACCTCTTTTTTAATTACTTCTTAAATAGTAGTTTAGATATTA
>AMCV02000002.1:3285366-3335439 GCA_000350065.2 Colletotrichum orbiculare MAFF 240422
ACTTTATTAATTAGAGTTCTTATTATTCTTTGTATTGAATTATTAAGTTTATAAATATCAAGAGGTTTAATATTATAAATAATACTAGAATAAGAATAAATATCTTTAATTTTCTTATTAGTAAATTTATTACTTCTATTAGTATCAAATTCTTTTATTCTTTTCTTCTTATGATTATTATTTACTAATTTCTTAAATTTAAGAAAGATTCTACAAACTTCTTTAGCTTACTAAGCTTTTAATAAAAGTCCCTAAGTAAATCTAGTTGATTCATCGATAAATAAAATAAATCTATTAAATCTGTTATATATTATAGGATTTATAAGTCTATATAAATCTGAATTAATGTAATCTAAATATTAAAGATTTTATCTCTGTTCTTTATTATTTTTATTAATATTATTAGTAAAGCTTCTTTTAATATAAACTTTATAAATAGAAAGAATATCTATTTTATTTATTTTACAAGATAAATTTAAAGTATTATTGTTCAAACCTTTTATTATTTTTATATTAATATAACTTAAACAGTTATGTAAAAGCTAAATGTTTTATAATATAATAATAGAAAGAATAATATTATTTTATAAAATAGAAATACTAAATTTATATAAGTTATTCTTTTTAAATCTTACTATTAAAGTAGAATTCTTTTCTATATTATGTAATATAGGGTTTTTCTGGACAATTAATATAATTCCTATAGTATTAAATTTATTTTGAGATAATAAATCAACTCTAACTCTAGAATATAATAAACTTCTTTTAATATAAAAATTTAATTCTTCAGAGATATCTTTAAATATCTTATTATTCTAACGATAAGGTATATAGTACTTCTCTACTTAATCTATTTTGAAACTAGGCTTATATTAAATAAAATAGATTTATCTTTAACTATGTAAATAGTAGCAGTAGTATTTAGGTAAAAATAAGTATTTTTATATTTTTCTTTTTTAACTAAATTCCCAAAATTTCTAGTGATCTGTTGATTTATTAAAACATCTAGAGTTTTATTGTTATTATTATTTCTTTTTATAAGGGGTTTTTGGATAATTCTTATATTTTTGAAAATGTTGTTTTCTTTAGAAAATATATTGAGATCTATATCTTCAGAAATAAATTCTTTAGAATTAGGAATTTTCTTTCTTTTTCTTTATTTTCTAATAACTCGTTTCCTACTTTATTATTTTCTTTAGTTCTAGCTCAAATAATATCAATAGATTCTAAATTTCCTTTTTTATACTTTTTCTTATTTTTATTACTATTTTTAACTAGGATATTCTTCTACTAACTTACAACTTTTTCTATATAAAAGTAGGTATAGTTTTCCTTAGTATGATTATTCTTTTTGTAATTTTTGTAAAAGATTCCTTTTTGTTTATTATAGAATCTTTTAGTAATTCTGAAATTCTTCTTTTTCTAAGTACTTTTATTATAATTCATTGAATTATTATTTCTTCTTCTAGATTTATCTAATAAATTAGAGAATAAAGAATTTAGAGTATAGGTTTCTTTATTGTACTTAAAGTTCTATGTTATAGAAGTAATAAAAGTTTTATAATTAGAGTTGAAACTGTTTAAGATATATATTATAATTATCTATTTAGGTAATTCTAATTTGTTATAGGATAGATTATTAGTTAATTCTTTAGTTTTGTTTAGAAATTCTTCTATACTATTAAAATTACTTAAAGTAGTATTAAAAAATTCTTTATAGGTTAAGAGTTTGTTAGTAAATCCCGAGGGCTTATGAAGTTCTTTTAAACGTTTAAATATTTAAAGAATATTTATATTATTTTTTATTACCTAAAGAAGGCTATCCTTATAGTATAGTTATATATAATTGATAGCTTTTTATTTTTATTCTTATTTTCAGAAGTAATAGGTTTAGTTGTATCTATAAAAATATCTTTACTAATAAGTAAAGCTTTAATATGAATAGACCAGATTTTATAATTACTATTTCTTATTAATTTAGATATAGTAATCTTTCTATAGTTACCTAGTTTTATTAAAGTAAAGTAAATTACTTAAAGTATATAGTTTTTAAAATTATTTCTAAAAAGATATAGAAATCTTATAGTATATAGTATAGAAAAGTATTGTATTTTCTAAAAAGATAAAGATTAAAAGATTAAAATGCTTTTTTTCTATTTGAAATAAAGATATAACTTTAAAGAATAAGTTTAAAAATTAGAGATTTAAATCTCGGTATTTTCTTTTTCTTTTTTGAATAAATTGAATTTTTCTTTTTTTATAAAATTAATAGAAAATCGAGGTAAAATTCGAGATAAAAGGAGTTGATTTTCTATATATATTAATCTTTTTACTATTAAAATAATTTGAAACTAAAGATGAAATAAACTTTAAAGTAATTTGAAAAAATAGTTATTTGAGAATAAATCTTAAATATCTGAAGAATTAAAAGGAGCTGAAATAAGTAGAAAAATCGGATTTATAGGTATTGATATAATTTGTTAAATAAGGTTGATTTTCTGTAAAATCAAAGTAATTCTAGTAAGCTATTTAGTTTCTATAAAAGTAGTAAAAAGGTAAAGGTTTTTATAGATTATATTATAGTATTTAGTTTTTATAAATAAATAAGAAGGGTAATCTTTTAATAAATAAAGTATAGAATCTTCAGATTAAAAAAAACTAAATTTATAGTTTATTAGAATAGATAGATATATAGGTAAATTAATAGTTAAGTTATTACTATAGATAATTGTGAAATTAGAAGAAATATAATATGATAAAAGTAGTTCTCTTAATATGACGATTTGTTTAAAATATTTATAATAGTAATAGTTAAATAGAGGGAGAAATAGTAATTCGATTAATAGTATAATTAACTATTTCTAACTATTATTTGTAGAGATATTAAGGTTCTTATATAGAGGGTTTACTTCAAAGTTCTAGCTATACTACTAGAGTTCTAGTTATAGCTATAGTATATAAGTTACTATAGCTATAATACATAAAGTGTTATAGTTATAATATATATACCTTAATATAATATATAGGTTACTATAGCTATAGTATATAATACGTTATAACTATAGTATATAAAGTGCTATAACTATAGTATAAAAGGTATTATAACTATAGCGTAGCATATAAGCTACTATAGCTATAGTATATAACATATTGTAACTATAGCGTATAGGCTAAAGCGTAGCGTATACTATAGTATAACTAAAGCGTATTAGCTACTATAGCTACAGCGTATAAAGCGCTATAACTATAGCGTATGTAGCTTAAGCTACTTCTAGTACCCTATAAAAGAGTAAACCTCTATACCTTTACTTGATTTACTTAACAACTACTAGGGGTAAAAAAGTAAAATAAGTATGTATTTATAAAGCGATTCTTATACGATTTATTCATATAGAAATATGGTATAACTTCTTATTACTTCTATCAGAATAATAGAAATAGAAGTTCTTTATATATTAGAATGAATCTAACAAATAATAGTATTGATATTAATACTAACCTATACCTAGTTAAAATAATAATGAAATTACTTATTATTATAAATAATTATACTTCTAATTCTAGTATTCAATTCTATTATAATAGAAGACCTCATGATAATAATTAGGGAAAGCTTTATTAAGACTAAAGCTTATTATATATAATTAAAAGTAATTATTAAACTTATAAAGTTGGGAATTTTTGTAAATATCTTAAAAATAGAATAAAATAGAGTATTTATAAGAACTAGGTATTCTATAATCTATTATTCTTCTATATTCTTTATAATAAAACTAAAATCTCCTCAAAATCTATATAGTTATTTAAAAAAGAAATACTATAGAATAAGTATGGAAATATCTATTTAAAACTATTATAATTAAAGCTATTACTTTATTAGAATAAATTGTAATAATATTATTTTAAATATTATAATTAATAGGTAGCTTATAAATATTCAAAAGAATATTGTCTAGTTGATTTAAAACTTACTATATTAAGCTAATAATATTAAGGACTAAGTATTAATTATATAATACCTTAATATTAATATAATATTATAATACTAATTATTAGATATTTTAGAATATTATAGTAATATACTTATAGAAGTTTTAAAGACTATCTAGTTATATTAGAAGTATTTATATTTATATAAGTATTATTTATCATTTGTTATATTTCATATACTAAAATTCTTTACTAATAAGAGTAAGTGAAATCCTATGATATTTATATAGAAATTATAAATTAGCCTATATTAGTAGTAGAGAACTTTTATATTAGTAATATAAAGTCTTATTTTAAGAGTAAATAAGACTTAGTAGGAATATTAAAGTTATAGATATTGAGGTAATAAATATTTAAATAGAATACTTATAGTTAGTAGTAATTAAATATCTTAAGATATTTAAATTATATATTAATAACTATAAAAGTATAAAGACGTAAAAGTATAAGAATATAAGGTTATTATAGAAGGAGTTATTAGTTATTTATTATTAAAAAGATTAATATAAAGTAAGTATACTAATTATAACTATAAGAAGTTTAATTTTAGATTAACTTAAAGCTAGTTATAGTAGTTAGTAGGGGGTAGTATAATAGGCCTAAGCCTAAGGCTTCTTTTGTTATATAAGTAGTACGTATATATAAGCTGTAGGCCTATATCTACAGTATTTATCTTCTAAATAGTAGTAGGAGAGACATAATTTACATACCACTCTACCTTTTAGATTTCAGAATACTACTTTTATAATTAAAATACTTTTTGTACTATAGATCTATAAATATAGCGCTTTTTATTTAATATATTTCTCTAGATCTTTCCCCTTATTTTCTATTACTATAAGATTAAGTTTAGAAGAAGTTATTTTATTTATTTATTTTAGTTATTCTAGTTTAAGTAGCTAGCACTTATTTTAATAGTACCTAGAGGTAGATTTATCTCTTTTTAATCCTTTATAGATTAAAATAAAGAAGTATTCTTATATTATTTTAAATAGATTAAAGTTAGAAGATATAATATAATATTATTATTCTAACTTACTAGATAATATTAAGAACTTTAAGATTTATAAATAGAGGTTTTTTAAATACTAAATAGTTATAATAAGCCTATTTATAGACTTAATACTAATAAATAATAAAGAATAATAGCTATATTTAGACTGTAAATTAGTAGGAATATAAAAAATTCTAAAAATAATATAAGAAACCTAAAAACCTATTTATATTTTATATAAAATAGAGTTAAATTCCTAACTTTAATCTAAAATAAGTACTTTTAATTTATAATAATATAATAGAAAGATAAGGGAGAATTTTATCTTAATATAATAGAAGATTTTAAGGGAGTCTTATAAGATTGATAAGTCTAATAAGATTAATCTATTAATTTTTCTTAAAAAGTAGTAAAATAGTTTAAAAAGAAGAAATAAGTTAATAAAGAAATAGGTTATTTATGAATAAAAGAAAAAGATATATAGAGAGAGATAATAAGATATATAATTATTATATAATAAATTATAACTAAAGTAGCTAGGAGATTAAGATATAATAAAAATAGGCTTAATTTTTGAGAAAATTAGTATAAAAGATAAATAAGTATATTTATAGACTTAATCCTATATAAAGGTATAAATTAAGTATTTTAAGAGGTTTAAAAAAAAGAATATTAAGAGGATAAATCTCAATTAAGAAAACTCCTTTTATATATATTATTAAAAAAGATTTATTTCGTAATAATATATTAGTATTTGAAAAATACTTAAAAGTATAATAGTAGTAATAATAACTACTAAATAGTTAATTAATAATAAGGGGAAAGTTTCTAAACCTTTTTATCTAATTATAATAAGACTTTTATTTAATAGACTAGTTTTAAGAAAATTTAACTTTATATAATAGTTATTACTAGTAAATCTAAGAATACTTCTTTATCTAATTATAAAGAAGACTATAGTATTTAGGTATTTCCTATATAGGTTTTTAATAATTTATTTAACTACTTAATAATTATAAGAGAATTTATAATATTTTGAAAACTAAGTATAATTTAGTTAATAATAGTAAGAATAGTTCCTTAATCTAAGAATACCCCTAAGTTTATAGAAAATAATATTTCTAATTTCCTAAATAATTATAAGGCTATATTAAAGATTTCTAGTAAGTTAGAATATAAGATAGTTATTAAAGTCTCTTTTTATTATAGTATATAATATAGGTATACTATTAAAGTTATAGTAATTAATAAGTATATTTAGAAAGATACTAGAGATATTTTTATAGGAGTCTATAGTATTACTAATCTTATAACTAGTTATAATTTTAATAAAGAACTTTATACTATAAGCTATAGTACTAATTTAGCTTTAGACGACTTAGTAGGAGTAGTTAATTATTTAATTATTATAAATGATTTTTAGGAGAGAGTAAGAATTTATAGGGATATTATTTTACTTAATACTAATTTTATCTATGTTTCTTTATACTAACTCTTATTCTTAGTTTTTAAAAAGATTATTAGAAATATTTACTCTAAGATTTTTTAATTAGTTAAAGTATCTTAGGTTTTTTTTAAGTATTTATTATTTTAATAAGTTAGAAATTAGATTTTTTTAAAGTAGTTAACTAGCTGACTTATCCCTATTATATTAATAATTATACTTATTAATTTGACTCCTTAGTTGAAAACTATAAATATTACTAAGAAGGTTTAGATTATTATAGATAAGTTTAGTAATAATAATAAGTAGGTCTTATTTTAGTTTAAAGACTTAAACTTTAATTAATTAATACTTACTAGGATAAAAACTAGTTTTTATAAGTTTATAAATAGTTTTAAAGAAGTTTAGAAATTAGTAGTTAAATTATATACTATAGATATAGGTAATAGTAATAATTATAAGGTTTAAATTATAAATTTATAAGTTTAATATAATACTAACTATAGAGGATAGTAGTTTTAAAGTAGAAGTAGTAGGTTTTAGAATTAAGGTAGTTTCTAGTATTATAGTAGTTTTTAGGATTAATTTATATAGAATTAGTTTATAGTATATTACTAATATAGCTTGGATAGTTACTAGAAACTTAGCTACTTTCGGCTTATTAAGTATATTTCTAAAGGGATTTATTATTTTAATCATAATAACTATTACTATTAGGTTAGTAAGATTTATCTAAATTTACAAAAAATAGACAGTAGTATTATATAGAATAGTTATATTAATAAGTAGTCTAATTATAAGATAGTTCTATTATTTATTATTAAGAGATTTTATATCTATCTTATTAGATTACTAGTAGTATCTTATAGTTAAATATAATATCCTAATTTTTGAATATTATTCTAAAGGTATAAATAGGCTTAGGTATAATAGTAATTTATTAAGATAAGGTTTTAGGATAAATAATAAACTACTTAAGCCTAGTTAGTAATATTATTCTTAGTAAAAATAATAAAAAAGAGTAATTTATATTTAAAAAAAAGTCAGGTTAGATAGAAGATATTTATTCTATTCTAGATATTATTATAGTTAACTAGTTATTTAGAGAAGAAGTTAGAGAAGTTTTAGAAGAAGTTCTAAGGAAGATAGGAGTAGAAGATATTAGAACTATAAATAGGTTAAAGTTAATTAATAATTACTATTTATTATATAATTTATATAAGCTAAAGACTACCATATTTATAGACTTAATTATGATTTATTATAAACTTATATCTATATAAGTATTTAAAAGTATATAGGTAATAAAGATTATATTTAATAATAAGGAAATTTTACTAAATTATCAAGAGTCTATTTATTTATTAAGTATAAAGAAAACTAACTAGATAGAAACTTCTGATTTTACTATCCTCTTAAGTAAAGAAAACTAGAATCTTATATATTATATTTATTATAAGAAGGTTAGTAAGTAAATTTTAATCCTAGAAGAATTACTTTATTATAACTAGTCTATACATATTTAAGTTAGCTATAAGTATATAAAGATTATTATAGACAGGTATCTTAAGGATAAGAAAATATAAGATATTTTCTTTTTTATAAATAAAGATTTTATAGTATTTTATAATAAGGTTAGAGAGTAGAGCTAGGTAATCTAAGAGTAGATAAAATATTAAAACTATAAGTATATTTAGCTATAAGTAATAATATTACTTCTATGTTTAGAAATACTTAGTAATACTAGAGTTATATATTTATAAATTTAATCTAACTAAGTTATATATAGTTATAGTACTAATATTAAGGTAGTAGGTTTAGTAGTAGAAGTAGTATCTATAGTAGATTATATAATAATAATTTTAGTAATAGTTTATAACTTTATTATAATATATTTCTAAATTAATATCTAATTTATAGATCTAGTAAGTTTTAAAGTTTAAAAAATTATTAATATAGACTTAATAATTAATTTCATTTCTAAAGAATATATATAAGAAGTTAATTTATAGTTCTATATAACTCTAACGAGATTAAGCTTCTATAGTATTATAGATATTAAGTATACAATAGATTTTACTAAAATAATAATAGAGGATATCTAACTAGGTAATTACTATATATCTAATATTAGATTCTTTATTATATTTAAAAGTTATATTATAAAATCCCTAGTTCTAGGTATCTTATTTATTATAAAAATAAAAATAATATTAGATTATATTTTAAACTAAATAGTTAGAGTATTTTAATTTTAGAATAATGAGTTTAATATTTTATTATTATTCTATATTTCTAAGTTAATATTAAAGTTCTATAATATTATTATAGATGTAAGAGGTTTTAATTAGATTTAAAAGTTATATAGCTTATTTCTTCTTTTAGAAGAAGGAAACTAATAGCTTCTATTAATAACTTTATATTAGTAGATAGTTATTCTTTTATAAGAAGAAATAATTAGTATAAAGAAGAAGAAGAAGAAGAAGAATTAGATATACTACTTTTTAGTTTTAAGTTAGATTTTATAGATTTTATACTATAGCTATAAGATTAAATACTTAAAGAGATCTAAATATAGTTAGATAATAATAAAGAAGTTATTATAGTAATTAATAATTTAGAGAAAGAGTTTTAGGAAATTTTAGAAGTTTTAGTTTACTAAGTAATCAAGCTAAAGGTTTATAAAATTTATTATACTATTATCTCTTTTAAAAAATATAATTTAGACTACCTATCTTATAATAAGAAGTATTTTTATAGTTTTTATAGATCTAAACTATTAGTTTAATAAGTTTTAATAAGAAGGAAGAAGAATTAGAAGAATTCTTATTATAAAGGTTATAAAATAATAATAATACTTAATATTAAACTAATAAATTAGAAGACTTCTAAATATATTATAATAATAAATATATAAGGAGGATTAGTTAAAAATATTAATATACTATATAAGATAAAAGATAAGAAGATTAACTTAATTAATAATATTTTATTAGATAGGATAATTCCTAAAAGTAACCCTAAGTAGAAATTACAAATATAAATAGAAATAGAGAAAATTATTAAGAATAATTCTAAAAGATAATTTATAAATATAATTATACTAAAGTTTTTAAAGATTTATATAGGAGAATATCTTATTCTAGAATAATTAAATATAATTATAGACTTTATAAACTATTTATAGAAACTTAAGAAAGAACTTCTAGTAGAAGTTCTAAAGGCTTGAGAATAAAAGCTAGTATATAACTTTAGTTATTATAGAAAGCTATTTAAATTAGTTATACTATTATAAATAATTAAAATAGTTCTATATAAAGTATAATAAGTAAGATTAATTCTAATCCTTAAAAGGTTAATTAAAGATATTATTAAAATATTAAAGATCTATATTTAGAATAGAATTCTTAAGTATAGCTATATTATATATTAAAACTCTTTCTTCCTTATTAGGAAGAAAGATAGTAAGATGAAACTTATCAACTTAGCTATCAAGATTAATAGTATTATAATCTGAGATGCAGAGTTATTACTAGGAGCTAACGAATAGAAGATATATTATAATATCTCAGAAGTCAGATTATTCTTAAGTATTACTATATTTTACTATATTTCGGTAAAAGACTATTCCGCTATTATATATCTCTTTAATAACTTACTTAAGAAGAATATTCTTTTTTAATAATTAGAACTATAGAAGATAGTAATAAAGTAGTTATAAGATAAATTTTATAGTACTCCTATCAATATTTTTATTAATTATAACTAAGAAGGGGGATAGATCTATTTAGTAGTTAATACTAGTAGAACTAGTTAGAATATAATTTTAAGATAATTTGTTAAATAGAAGAAAGTTATTACTTATTATAAAAATAGATTATTTATAAGTCTAAAGCTTAATTATAATATAAAAAAGAAAGAACTTTAGGAGTTACTAAAGGTTTTAAAATAAGTTTATAATTATTTATATATTTAGTATTTCTCATCAGAAATAGATATAAAAATACTAATAACTTAGTTTAATAGTATAGTATTAGACTTTCTAGAAGTACTTATTATTCATTAGATATTTTAGATATAGATATTTGATTTTAAAACTTATTATATTAATAATATAGTGAATTTAGTAATTAATAAGTTATTTTAAAAGTTTTCTAAATTATCTAATAGAGATAATAAAGTTAGAAAAAGAAATATAAATAACTAGATTAATAAATAGATCTTTTTTATAGATATTAATATATAAGCTTTTTGATAGAATATATTCTTTTAGTAATAAATAGTATATAGAAGAGGTTTTTAATATAGATATTAATTTTTCTATAGGTAGTATTATAGATTGTAAATTAATATTTTTTATAGTTATATTGAGTAATTTATAGGTCTAGTTATATAAATCTTAGTAGATTACTTATTATCTAGTAATTCTGAAGAAACTACTTAGTATTAATTCTAACTATTTTGGAGTATTTAAATATAAGGTTTTAATATTCTAGCTATAAGACTAGCTACTTTTTATATAAATAATATTATATAAACTAATACTTTAATAAGTAAAAAATAACTTTATAGTATAGTAGAAGTTTGTTATTATAATATATAATAAGAGTAAGTATTATAGTTAAGAAGTAGTTTTCTATAAACTGTCTAATTAGTATTACTAAGTAGGTATATATAGGGAGATATATAAAGTAGTAAAATACTATTTAAACTATTAATTATATTAAACTAAGTATATAAGTAATTTTTATAATTTTACTATTCTATATAAATACCTATTTAATAGAATTAATTTAGACATTTAGAGAATAGGTAAGTAGTATGTTATTAAAATAAGAGATATTTTTACTAGATAGCTAGAAGTATAATAATTAAATAGGGTGATTTCTAAAACTATTATAAAGTTTTTATAGGAAGAAATAATTACTTAATATAGTTTTTATAGTATATTTGTTGTAAATAGTAAGCTAGAGAATGAGTAGTTTATTATTAAGTTTAATAAAAAGTTTAATATAAAGTAGTAAGTTATTTCTACTTATAATTTATAGGCTAATAGTATTATTAAAATTAGATATTAACTTATTATTTATATTTTATTAATCTAAATAGTAAGAAGTAGTAATAAAAACTTTTAATTCTTACTACTTATAGTACTATTTATAGACTAAATAATAGTTTAAATATTAATAAGATATACTTTTTTTTATCTTAAGTATAACTATAAAGTATTAATACTAATTAAAATATTAATATTTATATAGAAAGTTTTAAACTAAGTATTAGTATAAATAAAAGAAGAGGAATTATGATTAAAAATAAAAGTATTTATTTAATTAGATAAAGATAGGGAGAAGGTTGTAAAAATAATTATAAAGTAGTATTAGAAAGTAGTAAAATGTTTTAATATTTAGAAAGCTAATATTTTTTAGAATAAGAAATTTAAAATTAAAGGTTTTATATTAATCTATAATATAAAGAAAGTAATTAATAAGTTATTAAAGTAATAGTTAGAATATTAATAGATAGAGCCTTTTTAAATCTTTTTATATATAATAAACTCTTTTTTATATAGGCTAGTAAAATTATTAGGAGAAGAAATTGAAGGTTTAACTTATAGTAATAATTACTCATAGAAATTTATCTAAATACCTACTAGATACTAAGAACTATTAGATATAAATATTCCTAAATTTAAAGTAGAATTAGAATTAGGAAAACTCTTTCTAATAGAAAATAAGCTTATAAATATTAGAGAAATAGAAAATTATAAAGAATTTATAGTTTTAAAAGAAAATAATAGTATTAGAAAAACTATATTTTTAATTTAATAATAGGTATACTTATTAAGTATTTAGAAAATTACTAATATAATACTAAAGAATCCTATATTTAAAATCTATCTTTTTAAATTAAGCTTAGAGAAGTAGATAGTATATTAAGAAATATTTCTTTGGAATTCCAACTTCTCTCTAGATAATATTTAGAAATATAAATATATATTTATAAACCTAAAAGGATAGTTTTATTTATTCCTTTCTTTTTATAAAATATATTTTATAGAGAAACTTAATTTTCTAGCTTCTAAGTCTAGAATTTTAGATTTTAAATTGTTTTTTTAAATTTTAAAAAGGGGAAGCTATAAGTTAGAAAAAATAATACTTTATTCTATTATTTCTACTATTTTAAATAGTTAAAGAAATTAACTCCAGATTTTAATAATTAGAGTATTTTATTTTCTTTTTTAAATTATATAATTATTTATTTTAGTAAGACAATTAGATATTTAGAAAAATATAATAAAGAATAAAGAATATAGTAAAAGAAGGTTTTATTTATATTTATAGATTTATTCTATATTCTTTATTTTCTTTATTTTAATATTTCTTTTATTAAACTAGAATTCAACTAAGAGTTCTCTATTTTATAGTTTTAATTCTTTATTAAATTTTAATATCCCTCTAGATATAAGAAAATAGTTTATCTTAAAGTATTTAAAGAGGGAGATTATATATAAAAGGATAAGTAGTATATATAAAAGTAGTATTAGGAATATAATATAATATCTTCTATTATAAGAAGATAATATTAAGAAGTTAGTTAAACTTAAAATAAGTTATTAATAATAGTTTAGTCTTTTTAAAACTTTAAGGGATTTTAGACTTAAGAATAAGGAGGTTATTATACTTACTATTTAACTAATAGTTTTTATTAGAATATATCTAATTATAACTTTATTATTATTAGATTTTAATATAGTTAAAATTATAAGTTTTTTAAGTTTTATAGAAGAAGTAGTTAGTATAAGGAATTCTAAGAAGGGAAATATATTTAAAATAAGATTTATAGACTTAAAAGCTAGTTTTATTATTATATATAGTATATGTATATTTTTTATAATAGTTATAAAGTACTATATTCTAACTACTATACTTTTAAATAAAAAAGCTATGTATAATAACTAGGTAATAAATAGTTTTCTAGATCTATTAGTTATTAAGATAGGTAAAAGTTTAATAGATAAAGACTTTTTACTAGAGTATAAATATCTTTTTAGTATATAAATAGACTTTTTTATAATTTTATAAACCTATAAGGGTATACTAGAAAGTTACTTATATAACTTAAGGCTTCTTATAGATTTAGAGCTATAGTATAAGTATTATTTCAAAATACTTATACTAAGGGATATTAATATATAGGAATATAAAACTAATAACTACTTAGTAAATAGGTTAGTTTATAGAAGAAGATAAAAGGGGTATTAGTAACTTATAATTAATTTAGCTAAAGGAATTAAGACTTATAGGTATATACTACTTACTATTTTCTTTAGTATGAAAAAGCTAATATTATAGATTAAGTAAAAAAAGTAGGGTTTCCTAAATTTATAAAAATAAGAAGTATTCGTATTTTTAATTAAGATGAAATAATTATATTAAATTATAATTAGGAGAGGTTAATTATAAATAAGGTAAAGTAATAGTTAGTAAGTTATAAATAAGGGAAAGAGAAAGATTAATAAGGTATAAATTAGAAGAAGTATTTTTATACTTCTAGTTATAATAAATATATAGTTATAATCAAAGTAATATTGAAAAATCCTACTCGTTATAAGGGAGGAAATCTTTTGTTTAAAAAACTAATTATTCTTCTTAAGTAAATTAGTTAAAAGTAGTATATTTATAAGCTTAAACTTATTTAATTAAATATTTTTACTTTCTAATAAAGTTTTGATTTTCTCTTTAATATATTAATAGATATATTCTAATTTCTTCAAATTTAAGTAGGATTTTTATTTTAATAGATCTTTTTTCTAAAGAAGGTATTATTTATCTTATAGTTTAGATTTATAAATATTTTTCTTATTATTTAGGTAATTGTCCTTCTTTCTTAATACTACTTAGTAAAAATCCTATTTAGTATTATAATAAGTTTAATAGAGTCTCTTATTCTTAATAATTTACGTATTTTAAATGACGATTAATATTATTAGTAAAGTACAGAGTTAGGGATTTCTTGTCTATTTTTAGACTTATAGAGTAAAATAGATCTAATTCTTATAGTATTTTCCAAAGGTTAATTCTATTAAGTATATTTAGAAAATTATAATAAATATCTTCTATTTTATATAACTTTATATAATAAGTAGTCTAGAGATTCTAATATTAATATTAAATTTTTAAAAGAATAACTTTCTTACTAGTTTAAGTTAGGAAGATTAATAATAGTAGAATATTTATTTAACTACTTTTAAGTTATAATTATTAGAGATAGCTATATTATAAACTAAGATAATTTTATAGAATTCCTAGCTAGGCTATATAATCTTATTAATTAGATTAAATAGTAAGAGGTATTAGTTTAAGAGATTTAATTAATAGGTTTTACTTAGGTTATATAAGATTATATAATAGATATTCTAATTTACTATATAAATATAAATAATAATTCTAAAGAAGAAGTTAGGTAATATAATTAGTAGTATATAAAAGAATACTTTATACTCCTATTTATTTTATATATATGAGAATAGGTATGGTATAGAGTCTGCTAGGCGGTTATATAGGGATTATATAAGGCTTAACCGCTCTATTTCTATATATTCAAACGCTTTATTCTAGTTTAAATAGACTATACTTTTTAATAACCTATATTTAGACTATATACTATATTATTTATTTATTATAGTTATAAGCCTAGGAACGTTTAATTACCCTCCAAACTACTCTTAAGTAATAAATATAAAGGAAATCTTTTTTAATCTATTATATTAATTCTTTAACAAACTACTTAAAAATAATATACTTAACTATTAGTAGCCTTAATATAATAGTAAAACTATCTAATAGCTCTAACTTGAACTATTAGTATATTATATTATAATTCTATATAATTAGCTGAGATATTTAGAAGTATATTAATCTAGATATTAAACTAGCTCTCAATATATTAAAATTAATTAATCTACTCAACTTTAACAAATAGCTTATCTAAGAAAATACTACTTAATAGATACTTAAAGATATTAAACTTTTTACTCTTTTAACTAAAAGTATTTTCAACTATTATATAGTAGATTTCAAATTTTAAATAGTTTAAAAATCTAACTATAAGGAGATAAAGAAATACTATAATATAATTCAGATATAAATTAATACTATAGTTAATAATAGCCTTCTAATACCTACTCAAATAGAACTACTTAATAATAATAATATCTCTCTTTAAGTTCTCCTAAGAATTCTGAAATAGTAGTATACTTAGAATAATTCAATTATATAGTAATAAGTTAGAATGGAATATAAGAAAATTTTCAAAAAAGCTAATTCGAATCTTTCAGGTTAAATATAGTATAATAAGTAGTATACTATCTACTTTTAAGTAATTATATATAAGATTCCTAAAATCTAGAGAACCCTAGCTATTAAAGAATAACTTTAAATACTTAATTAATATATTTCACCTAATTAGACTACAACTTAGTATTAGAATATTATTAAGAGAGAAATTTTAAACTTAAATATTAATAGTCTAGCTAAATATAGAGAGATCTTCTCTACTTTATCTCATACTAATAAAATCTTAATAAAAGGCTATAGTAAAATACTATCTATATTAATTACTCTTATAGGAAAATTAGATAAAATATCTCAGTTAAAACTAAAGTACCTATATAATTCTAGAAGCTACTTATACTTTCTAGAAGACTATAGATATATTAAGTATATTATTATAAGTTTATATATTAGATTCCTATATATTTAGATAATAGTTACTACTTGAAATAGCGTTAAAAATAAAGTAAATAACCTAGAGCTCTATATTCTCTATTAGAAACTAGTAATAAAAAGATAATTAAATTCTAAAAGATATACTAATAAAGCTAAAAAAGCGCCTTTAGATACCCTAAAAACTAAAATAATTCTTTTAAATAGTAAGTTAGATAATAATAGCTACTACCCTTCTAATTTAATATATATTAATATTAACTCCTTCCTTCTTAAGAAATTAACTAAAATCCCCCCTAAGATCTTCTTAACTATTTAAAGATTTTACTTATTTTTAGTAAGTATAATATTTAATAATTATAGGATAATATATATTATAAACTTAATAGATTTCTTTAAGAAGAAATCTTTTAAATTAAGTAATAAGATAAATATAATTTAATATAATTTAACTAACTTCTTTATAATTAGATAAAGCAAATAGGTAATTAGGAATATTTTTAATAGTCTAAATAGGAAAAATATATTAGACTTAATATTAAACAATATAGTTTATATTAAAAACTTTTATATTAATATTATTTTAGAAATTTTACTTCTCAATAAGATTAAAATCTAATATATAAACCTTAATTATATTTTAAAACTTAATTTAATTAACTAATTTATTATTATAAGATAGTTATTTAGAAAGTATCATTTTATATTCTTTACATATAAGCTAGTTTCAAACTATCTTATAGTCTATTTAAGTAATTTAAATATTATTATAGAATCTCTAAGTATATTATTCTCTTAATTTTACCTAAAAATAGTTTTCCTAGAGGAATAGTTAGATAATACCTATATATAGTATTTTTAAGTAAGATATTTTAAATAGAATATTCTTAAGTATTTAGTTCTTAATACTTAGGGAGTAAAAATTATAAAACTAAAATAAGTAGATTACTCTTATTATATAAAAGCTTATTCTCAATAAATTATCTCTAGATAAACTTCAAAGTTATACTTAATTTGCCTATTTTACTATTTTATTTAAGATCTATTTAACTTTCCTAAGGCTTTTATAGGCGACTCCTAAGTACTTATTATTAAGGATAAATTTTCAGGTTTTCTCTTTATATTTATATTACTTAATAAAACCTATAATTTAGTCTTTTAAATATTAAAAATATTTGAAAATTAGGTAAAATAATAAAGAGGTCTTTTAATATATAAGATTTGATAGGATATTAAAAGAGCTATAATAGTAATTAATAGAGAAACTAGTTATTGAATATAAATAATAGAATAAGAGATTAATTTTAAGTTATTTCTTTCTTATACTAAAGAACTAGTTGGAATAAGTAAGTATACTAGAAAAGAACTAATTACCTAAAGAATAAAAATATGAGAAGCTATAGGACTACTATTTAAACTTTAGGTAGAATTAATTCAAATAATAGCTATATTATATAATATATTTCTAAATATTTAAAATAACTAGAGATTACTATATAAAGTTAAAGAAGCCTGGTTCAAATAGTATTTTTATTAATAGGTATTAGAGTATATTCTAAGTTTTTATTAAGATTTATAATCTTGCTAAATATAGATTTATATTTATAGATATTAAGTATACCTACTTAAGAAATACTATAAATAAAATATTATAAAAAGGCTATTTAAAGTTAAACCTAGGGGATATATTAAATACTTAATAAGTTATATTCTAAATACTTATAATTTCTATAGGATTTAGATTTCTATTTTTTAAAAAGGTATTATTACTTGAAATATTAAATTTAATAAGATAAAATATTACTAAAGATAAGATTTATATAAGGTATTTATAAAAGAAATTATAAAACTACTAGTTAAATTAATTATTAAAAAAGATAAAATTTTATTTTTAAAATATTTAGAGATTTTAAAATAATAAGAATACTTAATAAAGGGGGTTTTCTTCTACTAGTTATCTTATTAGTATTAGAAGTAGCTTAAGATATTAAATTAAGTTTAGAATTAGTTTTGAAGACTAAGAAAAAAAGTTTAATTATATCTAAATTAATATTTGAATTATTAGGACTAATTTAGGATTCTAATTAGCCTTAGTTAGAAGAAGTAATTCTTAGTAGTAGTTAGAATTTAGGAAGTATATTACTAACTAGAGAATTAGATAGTATGCTTAAAATAAGAGATCTAGTTAGTTAAAAGGGGATATTTATTTTAAATAAGTATAGAAGTAAATACTTTAAGACTCCTATTTAGCTAATTTAGAAAAGATTAAAGTATAATTTTAGATTTTAACTAATTAAGATAGTAAGTTTAACTATTTAGGAAATAGGCTAATAATATAGAAGTAAATAATAATAGTAATTTTAGCTAGAAATTAATATTAATAATTATATAATACTTTTAAAAGAATATAATAATAGTATCTTATACTTAATGGAGTATAAATAAGATAGTTTTACTAGTATTTATTTACTTAATTAGTAATAGAGGCTTAATAAAAATAATCTTAACTTTTTAATAGTATTTTTTATTATTTGAAATATAGTATTAAAGAAGAAAGATCTTTCTGTTAAGATTTAAATATATATTAATTAATTAATTATATTACTGAAAACTTAGAAAGATATTACTAATTTATTAGAACTACTATAAAAGTCTTTTATTAAAGTAGTAAGAGTTAAAATTATAAAGTTGAAGGAGAAGGATATCTAGTAAGAAATAGATTATTAGGATATTAAAATTAAGCCCCTTCTTTTTAAGTAGGTTTTTACTTATAAGATAGATATAGATAGTTATTTAGAGTAATATAAGGTGAGGATTTATATATATAGAGATATATAACTAGTTGATTTATTATAAATTATATATATAGTAATATTAGCTATTTAAATATTTTAGGTAGCTATAGTAATTATAGTATAATTTGACTTTGAAGTCTTATAGTTTAATATTATTAATATATTTCTAAATACTATAAGGGATTTTAATAAACTCCTAATAATAGTTAAATTATTAGATAGATTTAAAATTATAGGGAAATATATAGAGTTTAAATAAGCTTTTTATAAGTTTTAAAATATACCTCTTTTTTTGTATAAGGCTTTTTATATTATTCTTAAATTATTAGGCTTCTTATTATATCTAGAGGAATTTTATCTATTTAAGAATAAGAGTTTAAATATCTATATCTTCTTCTATATAAATAACATTTTTCTCTTATATTATAAGGCGGCTAAAAAAGATATTCTTAAGCTTATTATAAGTATAAAATATATTTATAAATTTAAAGAGTAGGAAGGGCTAATAGCTCGCTCTCTACTACGACTATTAGTAGACATATTACCCCCTAAAATACAACTTTAGCCTTCCTACCCCCCTACTAACTACTATAGCTAGCCCCTAGTTAATTTAGAGCTAAACCCCTTATAGCTATAATAACTAGTATACCCACCTTATATTAACCTTTTTAATAATAAATAACTAATAACTCCTTCTATAACAACCTCACGCCTTCACACCCTCACACCTTTATAACTATACATAATTTGAATATCTCAAGATATTTAATTACTACTAACTATAAGTACTCTATTTAAACATTTATTACAATCTTAATATCTATAACCTTAATATCCCTATTATAAACTAAGCTTTACCTATCCTTAAAATAAAACTTTATACTATTAATATAAAAGTTCTCTACTATTAATATAAGCTAACTTATAATCTCTATATAAGTATAGTAAGACTCAGCCTACTCTTATTAGTAAATAATCTTAATATGTTAATTAAGTATAATTAATATATAAATAATACTTATATAGATATAAATACTTCTAATATAACTAGATAGTTTTTAAAATTTCTATAATTATATTACTATAATATTTTAAAATATCTAATAACTAGTATTATAGTAGTATATTAATATTAAAGTATTATCTAATTAATACTTAATTCTTAATATTATTAACTTAATATAATAAGTTATAAGTTAATTAGATAATATTTTTTTAAATATCTATAGGCTACCTATTAATTATAATATTTAGGATAATTTTATTAAAGCTTATTCTAATAAAATAATAATTTTAGTTATAATAGTTATAACTAGATATTTCTATACTTATTTTATAATTTATTTTTATAAATAATTATATAGATTTTAAAGAGATTTTAATTTTATTATAAAAAATATAGAAAAATAATAAATTATAAAATACCTAACTCTTAGTATTTTATTTTATTCTATCTTTAAAAACTTTATAAAAATTCTTAACCCTATAACCTTAGTAGTTATTTTTAGCTATATATATTAAGCCTTAGCCTTAATAAAACTCTCCTTATATAAATTATTATTATAAAGTCTTCTACTACTATAGGGTTAAATATTAGAACTAGAAATATAATTATTTATAATAATAAGTAATTTCATTACTATTTGAACTAGTTATAAGCTAGTATTAACACGAATACTATTATCAGGTAAAATCTATAGTTAAATCTATATATAGGGTGTAGAGCTTAGATACTATTCTAAGTATAGAGTAAAAGTAACTAAATAAATTTAAAGAGTAGGGCTCTATCTAGTACTTCTTAAGAGTTTAAATAATAAGAAATTAATAATACTAAAAGATTTACTTAGTTTATAATATATATATATTACTAAAATTATAGAATACTTTAATCTTAAATATAGACTCATACTTATAATACTACTTCTAGTAATATTATTTACTATAAATAATAGTTAAGCTATATTTCAAGAGATTTATATATATTAGATAACAGTAGGTTTAATCTTTTATATATTAATTATAATATAATTAGATATCTTATTTATATACTCTCTATTTTTAAAATATTTTATAAATCCTTCTTAAGTATATTAAAATACTATTAACTATATAATTTAGTATTTCTATAGGATAAGATTCTTAGTATTATAGTTTAGAAGTTTAGGGGGTATTAATAAGATATTTTAGATATTTCTAATTACTAGAAATACTTCTTTTATAGACTATAAAGAAACTTGAAGATTAGGTTATAGTTATATTATTTCTTTATTTAGAAGATTAATCTAATAGAAGGCTACTTAATACAGTATTATTATAATATTAGTAATTAAGGTAGAATTTCTTAGTTTTAAATATATTTTAAAAGAGGCTATAGTATTAAAGAGACTATTTCAAAATATCAAACTTAACTTTAGAGATATTTAGAAAATCTATTATAATAACTACTAAACTATTAGGCTAGTTATTTTAAATAGTAAGTATCTATCTACTAGGTTTTAATATATAGATATTTAATAAATATTGTTATACTAAGAATATTTAAAAGGGAGTTTTAAAGTAGTCTATATACCTATAGATATAATACTAGTAGATAGACTTATAAAAACTTAATTTAAGTAAAGTTTAAATAATTTAGAGTATTTTTCAACTTTATAGATCTATAAGTAATATTCTTAGGACTAGTTAAAATAGATAAGTAGGTTTTTTAGAATTATTCTTATATTTAAATAATATATCTAAGTAATTTAGATTCTTAAAGTCTAACTATTTAATAAAACGACTTAGTAGTATTTATATAGAAAGTTAGAAGATAGTAAAATTCCTTAAGCTATTTATAAGGAATAAAGCTTTCTATCTAAACTTATATTTAATTCAAAATAGACTATTTGAATTTAGAATTCTAAATAGGGAGGCGAAATATAATAATTAATATATAAAAATTGACTTAAAGAGGTATAGAAAATTAATTATATCTTTTAAAAAAGGGAACTAAAATAGGTATCTATCTAAGAAATAGGGGAAACTTACTAAAACTAGTTATTAGAATACTAAAACTAAAACTCTAACTTCTAAAGCTACTAGGAACTATTTAAAGTCTAAAATTCTAATTTCTAAATTCTCTAGTAATTAGCTAAATTGTAGACCTTTAATTAATAGGAGACCTAGTTAAAATAATTAAAATACTAGAGATAGAACTAACTATACAAAGCTAAGTAAATAGTAATACCTAAAATAACTAAATAATAGTAAGTTATATAATAATTAGAATTCTAATAGTAGACTTAGAAATACTTCTATTCTTAAAAAAAGCTAATTTGAAATCTTTTTGCTAGTTAGACTAAAGCTTGAGTTAAAATAACTTTTTCACCTTACTAATCTTCTTATTCTTTAATTATAAAAAGTTAGATTTAAAATTAAAATATAAATTGAATTATATATTTTATTATTATTAGAAATCTAGATAGTAGTAAGAAACTTCTTGAAGTTTTTATAGGTTTTATTAGAAATAGGAATATAAAGACCTTTTGAATTAGTCTTATATTAATAATAATAATTAGAAGGCGAATTTTAACTACTAATTCTAATAGTATAAAAATAACTTCTATAAGAAAGTATAAAGCTTGAGTAATAAATAGTATAGGGAATAGTTTAAATAGGCTAAGTATTATTAATAATTTTTATCTTAAGGAGTTAAGTATTATATTCCTTTATAGTTTTATCTAAGTTGTCTTTTTTAAAGGGAGTAGATTTTATTCAAATATACCTAGTAATAGTAGACTTCTTATTTAGATTAATTAATTAATACTTAGTATTCTTAAGTTAGTACTTAAAGTTATTTATTTTAGAAGAAGCCTCCTAATTTCTAATTTAAATAGACTTTTTTATAGATTTAGATATAGGTTTAATATATTTCGTTAGAAACTTAACTAGTTTATTAATATTATCTTCTTTATTCTTAATATTACTAATAATAAGTTTAATTTCTTCTTATTCTTCTTTAATAACTAAAAGATTACTAGTTAGATCGTCTTCTTTATCTTTAGAAAGTAGAAATAAAGTAGGAATGTTTTTAAAATATCTTTAGGGGTATTTAACTCTAGCTAGTTTTTTTATTATAATAGTAGTCTTCTTTAAAATACTAACCTTAATACTATTAATCTTAAATATTTTAGAAACTTAAAATAAAGATAAAAATATTAAGCGCTCTGGCAACTTAAGAAACTTAGCGAAATATAACTAAGTAAATAACTTAAGTCGATATACCTTAATTTCATACTATTACTTAAATATTAAGTCTACTTTAACTAGATAAATACTTTCAGTATTAGCAATCTAGCTTTAGATTTTAAAGATTAAGTAGTTACAAATAAAATTAGTAAGGTCAATAAAAGTATTAATACTTAAAAGTATAAAAGAAAAATAGTAATTTCAGATTTAATTAAATAATATATAATCTAAAAGAAGTCTCTAAATAAAATAAGCCTCCTAAAAAGAATAAAGAAAAGTATTTTAAATAGAAGAAGTATTATTAATAATAGAATAAGGATGAAAAATACTAATTATAATTTCAAAATATAATTTCTAAATATTTTTCAAATTAGAATCAATAAGTATCCCCTTAAGCTTGGAGATAAATAAAGAAAAAATTAATATCAAATTACTTATTAAGATATTTAGGTTGAAATATATTAAGAAATTAATAATAATATTAAATAAATTATTATTAACTACTTAAGCCTCAGTAGAATTAGACTATAATTAGAATATTAGTAATAACTAAAATTTATTATTATACTAAAAGTTAATATATAGAAGCTATTTTATCAATATATACTACTAATAAGTATAAGAAAGTAGCTATTAAAAATATTAATATATAGGAGAAGAAAGAAACTAGTAAGTAAAAGAATAATAAAAGGATTATTTATAGTATTTAAAAATTAAATAAATAATAATTTCAAAAGGAGCTAACTAGTCGCTCTTATTAAAAATAAAATAAAAAATAGTTAAATATACGATAGATTACAATAGGTTTATTATAATGAAAAATTTCTTTTATTTAAATGCTCTAAAGTATATTTTGGGAATGTTTACCTATTTTTATTTATAGTATTATACTATTTAGAATAATTTATAAGCTATAAGGTTATCTCTAGTAGTTCTACCACTAGGGGGGTATATAAGAATAAGTATAGTATAGAGTCTATTAAGCGGTTATATAAGGATTATATAAGGCCTAACTATTCTATTTATATGTATTTAAGTACTTCATTCTAGTTTGAATAGACTATACTTTTTAACAACCTATATTCAGACTATATACTGTGTTATTTGTTTATTATAATATAGAAATAGTAAAGTAATCTAGATAGGTGTTTTAATAGATTAATAGTAAAACTATATATAGTATTATAATATATAATAAGTTAATAAGTATAAGGAAAAGAAGTTTATTAATATTTTAAAATTTATAAATTTATATATAAGAAGAAGTAAGAGAAAGCTATAGTATTTAATAATTTGACAAATTTATATTATACTAACTATATAATACCTTAAGTAAGTATTAGTATTAATACTTCTTAATTAGATATAATAAGTTCTTATTATAGTAAAAATCCTATTTAGGGGATATAGTTATAAATATATAATAAATAATTAGTAAGTTAAATTAATTTGGGAATTTTATAGCTTCTTAGTATTTAGTAAAATGCTTATGTTAAGTAGAACTATATAAGATATATAGGAAGTAGATTATTAATATAATAATAAGGTTAATAAGAAGTATTAAATATTTAGAATATAATACAACTTTTTCTAATACTTTAAGGTTAATATTATAAAAAAGTATCTACTTATTATAATATTAGAAGTAATATCTAATTTTACTCTAGTAAATAAGACCTAGTTAGTAAGAAGGTTTTTAGTAAAGTATTTATAAATCTTTTAACTATTTATTAAGCTTAATTCTCTTATAAAAACTATTACTAATATTATCTAGAATACTATTTATTAAGGCGGTTTCTTTAAAACTAAAATTAGAAAGTTTCTATAAGTATCTATAGGAAACTATATATATATAAAAAATTAAAACATAGAGAAGTTACCTTATTTAATTCCTAGCTCTTATAATTAAAGATTTAATAGAGAGCTTTATTTCAGTAAAGCTGATAGATTGGGAGTTATAGTTAAAATATTAAAAGAAGGATTTAAGTTAATATTAGATAATAAGTGTTTTTTTAGTAGAAAACTAGTATTCTAATAGTGAATTTATATAAAGTTATTTCTTAAATTACTATAATATAAGCCTAGGGATTAATTAATAAGATTTTATAATATAGTAAAAGATAGTTAAATAGGGAGTCTATTTTTATAATACTAAAGGTATACTATAAGTAATAAAATATCTAAATTCTTAGGAATTTAATATATTTTTCTATTTAGATTTATAAAATAGCCTTACTACTTACTAGATACCTAAGGGAGTAAATCTATAGTATATTAAGAGTAATTATAATACTAATAGCAACTTGTTTAAATATAAGTAGCGACTAGTGAATAATCTATTAATAAACCTATAGGAAACCGATATTACTATATTCTTTATTAGTAATAGTAACATCTATTAAGTTAATCTTATAATTAATTAAATAATAGAGAAAACTTTTTATTCTAATTCTATATAAGAAGACTTTAGTAATGACTACTTTATTAAAATAGTAGAATAATTATTATAATTCTATATTAGTATAGGTATTTTATTTAATATAATTAAGTTACTTTAAGTTAATACCTAGATAGTACTAATAGACTTTTAATATAACTAGTTTATTTATAGCTTTTAAGTAGTAGAGTAATCTAAAGTGTTTATTTAGGATAGGGTATTTAATATTATGAATTCACTATAAGCTTTAGTAGATAAGTAATATAAGTATAAAAGTGAGATTCTTTTAGTTTTATATTAAATATTAATTATTAGTAAATATTTTAGACTTTATAATAATATCTATAGGAACTTATTGATATAGAGAGTAACTTAGACTTATAAAGATTATAAGATAATAAATTACCTCTTATTTATTTTGAATAATAACTTACTATAAGTATTAAAAAAGTATTTATAAAGCTAAATACTAATTAGATAATTATCTTAATAATAACTAAAAGTATTAGGATTGGGGAAGTTAATACTTAGGCTTTAGAAAATATTATAAAGTAAGACTTACTAGGTTAACTTAATATTAATATAGATATTATATTAGAGCTTTTAAAATAGATTATAAGTATATATTCTACTTAGACCTATTTTTCTAATATTAGTTTGCTAAGTCTTTCTAATACTACTTCTATATTCTTAAGTTAATATATTACTTTATATTGACTACTTTAGTCTATATAACTATATAGGCCTTTCTAGTTATATAAAAGAGTAATTTATAGGTTAGTAAGTTAATTACTAGGTTTAGATTAAATAGAATATTCCTCCTAAGTTAGTAATCTATATATTTTTATAGTCTCTAATATAAGGAGGCTAGCTATAGTTTATTTAAAGATTAATCTAAAATAATTATTTAGTTACTTTTGCTTTATACCTGGAATAGTATCTAAGCTCTACACCTTATATATAGATTTAACTATAAATTTTACCTAATAATAGTATTCATACTAATACTAGCTTATAATTAGTTAAAATAGTAATGAAATTACTTATTATTATAGATAATTATACCTCTAGTTCTAATATTTAACCTTATAGTAGTAGGAGACTTCATAATAATAATTAGGGAGAGTTTTATTAAGGCTAAAACTTGATATATATAGCTAAAAATAACTACTAAGGTTATAGGATTAAAAACTTTTATAAACTTTTTAAAAATAGAATAAAATAGAATATTAAGAGCTAGGCGTTTTATAATCTATTATTCTTCTGTATTTTTTATAATAGAATTAAAATCTCCTCGAAATCTATATAGCTACTTATAAAATAAATACTATAAAATAAGTATAGAAATATCTAATTATAATTATTATAATTAAAACTATTACTTTATTAGAATAAGTTTTAATAAAATTATCTTGAATATTATAATTAATAGGTAGTTTATAGATATTTAAAAGAATATTATCTAGTTAACTTATAACTTATTATATTAAGTTAATAATATTAAGGCTTAGGTGTTAATTAGATAATATTTTAATATTAATATATCACTATAATATTAGTTACTAGATATTCTAGAGTATTATAATAATATAATTATAGAAGTTTTAAAAGTTATCTAGTTATATTAGAAGTATCTATATCTATATAAGTATTATTTATATATTAGCTATACTTAATTAATATATTAAGATTATTTATTAATAAGAATAAGCTAAGTCTTATTATACTTATATAGAAATTATAAGTTAGCTTATATTAGTAGTAGAGAATTTTTATATTAGTAATATAAAGTTTCATCTTAGGGGTAGGTAGGGCTCGGTTTGTAATAAGGATGTTAAGGTTATAAATATTAAGATTATAATAAATATTTAAATAGAATGCCTATAGTTAGTAGTAATTAAATGTCTTGAGATATTCGAATTATATATAGCTATAAAGGCGTAAAGGCGTAAGGTTGTTGTAGAAGGAGTTGTTAGTTATTTATTATTAAAAAGGTTAATATAGGGTAAGTATACTAGCTATAGTTATAAGGGGTTTAGCTTTAGATTAACTAGGAGCTAGCTATAGTAGTTAGTAGGAGGGTGGGAGGGCTGAAGTTATACTTTAGGGGGTAATATATCTACTAATAGTCATAGTAGAGAGCAAGCTATTAGCTCTTCCCCTAAAATAATTATTAATAGGTAAATAATAAATAAATAAGATTAACTAATAGAGATAAAATTAGGAATAAGGAGGAACTTAAGTAGTTAGACTAGTAATAATTATAGTAATATAGATAGATTTTCTTTTAATTAGACTTATTATATATAGCTTCTAGTAAGTCTAAGGGGAGGATTATAATAAACCTAAGCCTAAAGCTTTTTTTATTATATAAGTAGTATATATATAAGCTATAGGCCTATATGTATAGTATTTATCTTCTAAATAGTAGTAGGAGAAATATAATTTATATATTACTCTACCCTTTAGATTTCAGAATACTACTTTTATAATTAAAATACTTTTTATACTATAGATCTATAAATATAGCGCCTTTTATTTAATATATTTTTCTAGATTTTTCCCCCTATTTTCTATTACTGTAGGATTAGGTTTAGGAGAGGTTGTTTTGTTTGTTTGTTTTAGTTATTCCAGCCTAAGCGGCTGGCGCCTATTTCAGTAGGAGGGCTGAAGTTATACTTTAGGAAGTAATATGTCTACTAATCGTCGTAGTAGAAAGCAAGCTATTAGCCCCTCTTAAAGAAAGGATCTCTTTTAAAAAAACAACTTATTTTATTTAGTATAAAAATCCTAAAACGTAATATAGAAAGACGAATAATATAAAATAACTATAAGTACTCTTAATACTTCTTCTAATATATTCTAAACGTAATTATAATAGATATTCTATAACAAGATCTAGACAATTAATAAGTTTATAATATTATAGTAAATAATACTAAAGCTAAGAGTATTATAAAACTATTATCTATTATTCCTGTTTTTAAAAATTCCCTAAATATATATTTATATTTAGTTATTTTTACTCTATACTTAAAATAGTATCTAAGCTCTTTACTCTATATATAGATTTAACTATACACTTTACCTAATAATAGTATTTATATTAATACTAACTTACAACTAGTTAAAATAGTAATGAAACTCCCTATTATTATAGATAATTATACCTTTAGTTCTAATAATTAACTCTATAATAGTAGAAGACCTTATAGTAACAATTTATACTAAAAAAACCTTATAAAAACTAAGGCTTAATATATATAGCTAAAAGTAACTACTAAGGTTATAAAGTTAAGAATCTTTTGAAACTTCTTAAAAAGAAGATAAAATAAAATACTAAGAGCTTAGTATTCTATAATCTATTATTCTTCTATATTTTCTATAATAGATTTGAAATCCTCTTAGAATCTATATAGCTATTTATAAAAAGAGAAGTATAAAATAAGTATACTAATATTTGCTTATAATCTCTATAACTAAGACTATTAGTTTATTAGATTAAACTTCAATAGAATTATGCTATAGATTATAATTAATAAGTAACTTATAAATATTTAACAAATAAATATCTAGCTATCTTATAAGCTACTATATTAATTTAAAAACTTCAGAGACCAAGTATTAAATATATAAAACCTTAATATTAATATAGTACTATAATACTTATTACTAGATACTTTAGAGTATTATAGTGATATAATTATAAGAAGTTTAAAAACTATTAAACTATATTAGAAACCTCTTTATCTATATAAGTATTATTTGTATATTAGTTATATTGAATATATTAGAATTATTTACTAATAACAATAAACTAAGTATTATTATACTTATATAGAGATTATAAGTTAATTTATATTAGTAGTAGAGAGCTTTTATATCAATAATATAAAGTTTTATCTTAAGGGTAAATAAAGCTTAGTCTATAATAAAGATATCAAAAATATAGATACTAAGGTTATAATAAATATTTAAATAGAATATGTATAGTTAGTTGTAGTTAAATATATTAAGACATTCAATTTATACATAGTTATAAAGGTATAAAAGTATAATGGTATAAGGGTATGAAAGCATAAGGTTATTATAAAAGAAGTTATTAGTTATTTATTATTTATAAAAAGGTTAATATAGGGTTAGTATACTAGTTATTATACTTATAGAGAGTTTAGCTTTAGATTAACTAGAGGCTAGTTATAATAGTTAGTAAGGGGGTAGGAAAGCTAAAGTTATACTTTAGAAAGTAATATATCTACTAATAGTTATAGTAGAGAGCGAGCTATTAGCTCCTCCTATATTTATTTATATATTAGTAATATAGAGAGCTAATTAATATTACTTATTAATAATATATTGGTTGTATTGAAGGTTTTTGATCTATTTAAAGTTATATGCCTCTCGGGACCTTTTAAGGAAGCTATACCCAGTAGTCAGCTCTTACTTTATTTATCCTATAGATATTACTAGTACTAAGGAACTATTTGAATAAAGAAAACCTTAAGTAGTAAATATAATTAGTTAATATAATAGGTGATAAATAGGAAAGATATAAGTCTATCTATTATAGTTATTCTATTAAGAATTATAATAGGGTTGTAATACTAATACTAGTTAGCTAGTAACGCTTATTACTAGTTATTAATAATTACTAGTTATTTATAGTTAGTAGTAAGAGCTACTAGTTAGTAGTAGTTACTATATTTAGTTTATATAATTAGAAAGTATATAGCTATTAGTTATAGTTGCCTACTATAGGATTCAAACTTACTATTCTTACTATAAAACGGTAAAAGCTAGCTAGATACTAAACTACTATATAAAGCGGGACTTATTAATAATATAAGACGTATTATATAGATATTTAAGTATATAACTATTTAACTAAATATAACTATTAAATATCTTAGAGATCTAAAGAAGAAGATATTTACTAGCTAATAATAAAACTTATAATATAAAAGAGTAGAATAATTATAGAAAATAGTATAAGAAAAGAAATATCAATTAGAAGAAATAGATATAACTATCTATTCAATAAGAATAATAACCCTTAGTTATAAATCTACTTTCTATAAAATACTAAGACAAAGTATTATTCTATATATTAATAAGTATATATAATAAAGATTTATAATACTTATTTTTCACTCTTTATTATCTCTATCTACTACTAGTAGTATATTTATATAACTATAATTAAATCGATTAAATTAATAAATATATTAATATTACTGTTATTACCTAAGCCTTTTGCTTCACATAGAGAATATTTATTATCTAGCTAGGACCTATATCCGAACTTACTTTATACTACCTATTATAACTATAGTTACTTTAGGTCTTTAAATCGTAATAATATTATGCTAATAGTATATAATAATATAATATTTCTAACTTTAAGTTATCTTAGCCTTCCTAACTATGAGCCGATAACTATAACAGATTTCAATATACATACTTTTTTTAAATATCTAACAAGCTATTTTTAATATATATTTAAAATATTTAGAGTTATTACTAAATACTTTACTTTTAAGCGTTAGATTCTTTTTTATTCTTTCAATCTAATACTTTTCAGTTATATTAATAGCCTTATCTACTAGTTATATCTTAAAACTAAATCTAATTATAATTACTTTTAAAAGACTAGAGAGAGTAGTAAAGTTATCTTTATATAATACTAACTTCTTTAGACTTTTATAAAAGTAGCTATAGTCTTTATAATTATTAATAGCCTTAATAAGATTAATATTTATATTAAGGTTATGAGAGTTAAATATAGTAATAATAGCTAGGAGTAATCTGTATTCTTATTATTATTATTATTAGTAGTGGTAGTAGTAGTATTATAGATAGCTATTAACTTAAATATATTAAAGATAGCTATTGACTTATATTCTCAGGATGTAGAGAAGGTCAGTCTTCTATTATTCACTTTTATTTATAAGACTAATATTATCAAGATATATTAGTAGTATTATTACTTACTAGTATGAGTTAATATTATAAGTATTACTATAGTAAGCTTAGTACTTCGAAGTTACTACTATAGAAACTGTTATATAGCTTATGCCGATTTCTAAATTAAGGCTAAGTCTAAACTAAACGTTATACTACTAAGTCCTTTTTAGTAAATTTACCTATAGAGATATATATAGGCTTTAGTATATTACTAGGTTTCTTTTTATTATAAAGATTTTATACTAGGCGTTATGTATGGCTACCTACTAAGTAGGGGGCTGAATATGTAACATACTAATATTACTCTTATTACTAAATAGTTAACTATATTATCCCTATATATATTATTAAGTATAGTTAGCTTACCTTAAGAAGTCTTTCGAAATTCAGATTAAAAGATATATATAAAGTTGTATTAAAAAGAAACTTCTATTTAGTAGTTATAATCTATATAATAAGTATATATATTTCTAGAATTATAATTCTTTAAAACATACTTATAATTAAAATAAAGTAATATTATATCAGTTATAAATACTCTTTTAACCTATTATTATAGACTATATCTTCTTCTTTAGACTTTATCAATAATCCTAGAGGAATATAGATTAATTAGAATATAGTAGTTTATATTAATAAGTATAATAAAGGATTTACTAGGAAATTGGTGTATTACGTGTCCAGCCCCCTACCTAGTGGGTAGCCTTACACAACGCCCAGTATTAAATGTAAAAATATTTATCAGTATATAACAAAACGTTATACTTAAATAGTAACGAGAATAAGTTATACTATCTAACAGAAATACAAATATTAATAATACATATATCTATTATTAGATATAAACTTAAAAAGAATAGAAGTTCTTTTTAAAGACTTATAAGATACTTATTATAACGCCTTTTAAAGCTAAAAAGAAATCTATTTTAATATAATAGAAAGAAAAGTATTATAGTTATTTGAAACTAATTTTATTAGTAGAAGTAAATATATTTTTATAAATAAAACAACTATAAAAGAGGAATTAGTAGAAATACTTAATACGAATATCCTAATTAAATAAATAGAAGAAAATATTGAATCTGATTAGAAAAGCTTTTACTATTTAAAATAAAGATCAAGAAGAATTTAAGATATATTAAATAACTCTTAAAAATCAGAAGGTTTATTCTTATTCTAAAATCATAATCTTTTATACTAAATAGCTTAAAAATGGAAGTAACTCTAGTTTAAATTAAACTGTTAATATTAACTATTAGGAATATATTTATATTAAGCTTATAGCTCGTACACCTGAATACTTAGATAATTATATTTATATTATAATACTTTATTATAAAAATGGTTTTAATTAGAAAGAGTAATAATTAAAATTATAAAACCCCCTAAAGTTCTGTATATACTTTAGAGGAAACTACTAAATATCTTTACAATAGTATGTTATTTTTAATTATTCTTGTAAAAAAGTTGAAGTATTATGTAATAAGGCATACTCATCAAACAATAAACATATAGACAAAAACTATAATATCTTTAAAAATAAGATATAGATATCTGTTATTGAGTATATTCACTATAATATCAGATAGAATTCTATAAGAAGAATATTTAAAACTAAATTAAACAGGTAAGTATATATTTATTATAAGATATTAGTTACATTAATCTAAAATAACTTCTCAATTAGCTAAATAATTATTATAATTAGAAATGCATTTAAAACTCCTATAGCTTACTATAGTTATTATAAGAAATAGAAAAATTTAAGCTTTAAGATATTTATTAAGAATCATAGCTATATTAATATAGTTAAAATATTCAAAGTAATAATAATTAGGATTAACTTATTTGAATATATCTACTTAGACCTTTGAAACCTATAAGAAGTTAATAAAGAGATATATATTACTATATATTAAGTATATAATATAATTAATACTTTCTATAATATTATCAACAAAGTAAACATAACTATCAACAAACTATATAAATATATTATAGAGGTCTTTAGAAGCTAATAATAATAATCTTAATAAAAGAATACTTATATTATAAATTATAATCAATCTCTAATTAACTATATATATAATAGCCAAATATTCAACTAATATTTTAACTATTAATAACTATATTAATTTCTATATTAAATACGTAATAGTAATATTTTAAGGCTACTTGATAGGAAACCTCAAAGTAGAAATATATATAATAAATACTAAGCCTTTTACTTTGCATAGAGAATATCTAGTACCTGGCTAAGACCTATATTCCAACTTACTCTATACTGACTACTATAGCTATAGTTATTTTAAGTCTTTAAATTATAATATTTCTAGCCTTAAGTTATCTTACTAAATAATACTGTCTTAAGCCTTCCTAACTATCAGCTGACAGCTATAATAGATTTTGACATATATATCTTTTTAGATATCTAATAAGCTATTTCTAATACATATTTAATACTTAGTATTATTACTTAATATTTCATTTTTAAATACTAAATTGTTTTTTATTCTTTTAATTTCATACTTCTTAGTTATATTAATAGCTTTATCTACTAGTAATATTTCAAGGCTAAACTTAGCTATAGTTACTTTAAGAAGGCTAGAGAAAATAGTAAAATTACCCTTATATAATATTAACTTATTTAAGCTTTTATAAAAGTAGCCATAGTCCTGATAGTTATTAATAGCTTTAATGAAACTAATAATTATGTTAAGATTATAGGGATTGAGTATATTAATAGTATTCTTATTATTATTATTGTTAGTAGTAGTAATATTATTGTAAATAGCTATTAATTTATATTCTAAAGATAAAGAGAAGGCTAGTCTATAGTAGTCTATTACTAGCTTTTATCTATAAGGCTAGTATTATTAAAATATACTAAGAGTATTCTAGTTAGTATATGTTAATATTATAAGTACTACTATTATAAGTTCAATACTTTGAAGCTACTACTAATACATTAAGCTACAGCCTACTATAAAGACTATTATATAGCTTATACTAATTTCTGAATTAAAGCTAGGTCTAAACTAAATGCTATATTACTAGGTCTTTTGTATTATATTTACTTATAGAGATATATATAGGCTATAGTATATTACTAGGGTTTTTTATCATATAGATTTCATACTAAGTATTATATAAGGCTACTAAGTGGGGGACTGAATACATAATATATTATATAATAAATATCAAGTATACTTCAAACTAATAATAGAATGCTAGTTAATAAAACATATTATTAAAAAATATAGAATAGTAGTACTATACTTTAAGAAAGGGTTTACTATTAATATAGAGTTAGTAGTGGAAATTGCTACTTATCTTAATAATATTATATTGATAGAAATAACTGTGGAAGTATTATATAATAATATAAATAGGATATTAGAAGGAGACTTTATAGTAATCTACTTTATCATAACTAATAGTAAAAAAACTAAGATAATTAATCTTAGGAAGTTTATAGAGATCTTTTAGAATTATATTTATTACCATTTTATAATACTAGTTTAATTAGAATCTTTCCTAATTTCAAAGACTTTGAAAGTTATATATAAGAGTATTCCTTTGAATATAAGAATAAGAAGACTAGTTAAAAGAAATATATAATAATTAAAAACCTTTTAGAAGGTTATATTAAAGATTTAACTTCATAAAACTATTCTGAAAATAAATATAAGATTTAGAAATCAATAAAGCTTTATAAGCTTTAATATAATCTAAATCCCTATATTCTTTAGAAATATTGACTTCAATATCATATTCATAGCTATCCTATTTCTTCTTCATTCCTTTAATATAAGTTAAGTTTAAAAATCTATCTTAATAATCTTAATAATAGAATTAAATAAGAAGACGTATTTTTACTTATAGAGAGATACAATAAATATTCATAATTCTTAGTCTTAGAGGATTTTTATAATACAATTCTCACCTGTTTTATAAAAATAGAAATATAGTAACTTTATAAGATATTTAGTTATTTTAGTATTTAAAGTTAAATAATATTCTTAATTAAATAGGCTAAGTAATAACTACTAGTAAGATTGAAATAATTATAAAAGACTACTATTAATACTACATAGATTGTAACATACTATATTAATTTAAGTTTAACGTTAAAGATAACTATAAGTTTAATATAGAAATTATATTTAATATAATATATTTTAATAGTAATAAGTCTATACTATATATAGTTAATATATTAATAGTATTTATAGTTATAAAGTTTATAAAAAGTACTTCTATAGAAGATATATAGTATTAATATTAGTTGTATTAAAGGTCTCTAATCTATTTAAAGTTATATACTTCTCGGGAACTCTTTAAAAGAAGCTATACCTAGTAGTTAGCTTTTATCTTATAAACCCTATAGATAATACTAAAGCTAAGGAACTATTTAAATAGAAGAAACTTTAGATAGTAATAATACTATTAGTTAATATAATTACTAATAAATAGGGAAAGTATAAACCTATCTATTATAGTTACTTCTTTAAAGGATTATAATAAGTTATTATATAATACTAATACTAGTTAGCTAGTAGTACTTATTACTAGTTATTAATAGTTACTACTTATGAATAGTTATTAGTAAGAGCTAATAGTTAGTAGTAGTTATTACGCTTAGTTTATATAACTAGAAGGTTTATAACTACTAGTTATACTTACCTACTATAGGATTTAAACCTACTATTCTTACTATAAAATAGTAAAAGCCAGCTAGACGTTAAACTACTATATCAAGTAGGTGAAAATATATAGTATATACTAAAAATATATTAGATTTAAGATATATTAAGATCTTTTACATAGAATTATTATTAACATAGAATATAACTTTACTATTAAAACCTTTTGAAAAAAGCTAATAGTTTAAATAGTAAATTAAAGATTATATTAATGAAAATTTATAAACATATTCGTAAGATGAAATAATACTATATCTTCTATAGAAAGCTCATAAAACTATATATAATAAAGTATTCAAAGGTACTAAGAGAAGAAGTATTCTAGAATATAGTTAAAATAATTAATAATGCTAGTACTCCTAATTACTTTATATTAATCTTATTTATCTTGAGAATATACTTATATTTCGATATATTATTACTATGATATCTAGGTATAATAAAATATATAATAGTTACTTAAAGAGTAATAGAAGAAGTATATAAGATCTATATATTGTACTAAGTCTTAAATATTTTAAATATATATAATAATTCTTTTATTATATCTATCTATACTTACTTAATATAGTAGTTTAATGTCTAGCTAGCTTTTACTATTTTATAGTAAGAGTAGTAGGTTTAAATCCTGTGGCGGGTAATTACAACTAGTATTTCTATTAGTTATATAAACTATATAGTAATTACTACTAGCTATTAATTCTTACTACTAGCTATTAATAACTAGTAACTATTAATAGCTAATAATAAGTACTACTAGCTAGCTAATATTAATATTATATAACTATAATCCTTTAAAGAAGTAATTATAATAAGTACAAGCCTATATCTTCCTTTTATACTTTCCATATTTATGAGTAATTATATTAACTAATTGTATCCTTATTACTACCTAAGGCTTTCTCTATTTGAATAGTTCCTTAGCTTTAGTATTATCTATAGGGTTGATAAAGTAAGAGCTAACTATTAGGTAGAGCTTCCTTTAAAGGGCCCCCTAAGAGGTATATGACTTTAAATATATTAGAGACCTTTAATACAAATAATTAGATCTATCTACTAGTTCTTACTATAATTAGAAATATATATCTACTAATAATATTCAAGCTAAATTAAACCTTTTAGATTTATCTTAATTAATAATAAGATACATATTATAAAGGTATAAAATAAAACAAATCCTTTCTACATAACAGTAAATAAATTATACTACTAAGTCTAAATTAAAACCAATAATAATTAGAATTCTTATAGTAAAAAGATCAAAAGAAACTCTATTAAAAGAAATAATTATAAAGGTAATATTTTAATAAACTTAAAGTAATAAAAATAAGTATATAAAAATAATATTTTTATTACAAAAACTAATCTTTCTAATATAATATATTATAACATCTATTTTATAATAAAAGAAATAGAAGTACTAATTAAGACCATTAATCTTTATTAGTATAACCTTATTATAACTTCAGGTAAATTCTTTAAAGAATTATATACTAAAAAGAGAGAAACCTTATTAGTAAAAAGAATATTATACTTCAAATATTTTAATATCTAAAAATATAAGTAAATAAGGATCTTTAGCTTTAGATTTATCAATAGAGTTAAAAGTATTAATAATATATTATATAAGAAGTTATAACTTACTATTAAAAGCTTTAACAATTAAGAGAAAGCTAATGTCCTCATGAAATTATTGATAGTATAATAAATTAACTATTAGTTTATATTAATACTAGTAGTAATACTATAATTCAATACTCCTATAAAATCTAATTCTATAATATTACTTAGGTATATATATAAGTATAAATATAATTAAACTATTTTATATCAATATACTACTAATTAACCTATAATAGTTATATTCAGAAAGCATTATTATTATTATTATCTAGCTATTATATAGCTTTATAGAGTTAAGTATATATGAATATATTATATAGTCTTACTACTATAAGAATAGGTTAGGATTAGAAACCTCATTAAATAATTTATACCTTATAATCTTTTCACTAGATAATTTATACTTTAATATTATAAGTATATGAAGAAATAATGCTTTTAACTTCTATTCATCTAAATTTAATAATAAAGAAGAAGAAGAATTCTAGTAAATAGGATTTATATTAAAGCTAAGGTTTATGTTTATAATCGGTTGTATTGAAGGTCTTTAATCTATTTAAAGTCACATGCCTCTCGGGAACCCTTTAAAGGAAGCTACACCCGGTAGTCGGCTCTTGCCTCATTTACCCTCTAGATACTACTGGTGCTGAGGAACTATTTAAAAGGTTTATGTTTATAAATAATAAACCTTTTATATTTAATAGAAATATAAAGAAGGAGCTAATAGCTTGCTTTCTACTATAACTATTAGTAGACATATTACTTCCTAAAGTATAACTTTAGCCCTCCTACTTCCCTATTAATTACTATAACTAGCCTCTAGTTAGCCTAAGGCTAAAGCTTTTATAGCTATAGCTAATATATATACCCTATATCAACTTTTTCGATAATAAATAACTAATAACTCCTTCTATAATACTCTTATGCCTTTACGCCTTTATAGCTATATATAATTCAAGTATCTCAAGATATTCAATTACTACTAATTACACTCTATTTAAATATTATTTATAACTTTAATATTTATAACCTTAATATCCTTATTATAAATGAAGTCTTATATACCCCTAAGATAAGACTTTATACTATTAATACAAAAGTTCTCTACTATTAATATATATTACCCTATAATCTCTATATAAGTATAATAAGACTTAGCTTATTCTTATTAGTAAATAGTTTAAATATAATTAATTCAATATAATTAATATATAAATAATACTCATCTTAATATAAATACTTCTAATATAACTCAATGGTTTTTAAAGTTCTTATAATTATATTATTATAATATTCTAAGGTATTTAGTATTTAGTATTATAGTAATATATTAATATTAGGATGTTATCTTATGAATACTTAGTTTCTAAAGAATTTAGCTTAATATAATAGTTTATAACAAAGTTATATAATTATTATTTTAAATATCTATAAGCTACCTATTAATTATAGTTTTTAGAATATGTTTTAAAGTCTAATTTAATCAATTACTAGTTTTAGTTATAGAGATTATGAGTAAATATTGTTATACTTATAGTATATTCTTATAATTATAAGTAGCTATATAGATTTCGGGGGGAGTTCAGTTTTATTATAAAAGATATAGAAGAATAATGAATTATAAAATACCTAGTTCTTATAAGTATTTTATTTTATTCTATTTTAAAGAAGTTTTAATAAGGTTCTCCCTAATTTTTATTATAAAGTCTTCTATTACTAAAAAGTTAAATATTAGAACTAGGGGTATAATTATCCATAATAATAAGTAAGTTTATTACTATTTTAACTAGTTATAAGTTAGTATTAATATATATACTATTATTAGTTAATATATATAGTTAGATTTCTATATAGGGTGAAAAGCTTAGATACCATTCTAAATATAGAGCAAAAGTAACTGAATAGAAATATAACAACTTTTGAAAGTAATAGTAATATAACCTTTATTTAAAACAACTAAAGTAAGAAGATTAAACTTATTAACTATATATCTAGTAAAGTAAAATTAATACATATTATATAATTAGTATAAAAGATATATATGACTTCTATATACTTACTAGAAGTATATTTCAACCTTTCTATTATAGCTTAATATTCAAACTTAATAGAAGGAAGTCTTAAGAAACTTAATAAGTATTTTATATAATAGAAAAGTAACTTAGAATAAACCTTAATATTTACTCTTCTTAATATTAAGAAGATAAAACTCTATATCTTTATTAATAGTTCTGTTACTAGTAATAAAATATAATATTCAAATTAGAATTAATTATTATCCTAAGGATAGAAAAGAACAATGAAAATAATAATACTTTTAAGCTAAAAAGCCATATTATCTATTTTTCTTCTACTAAATTAAAAAGAATTATAGAAAATACATTGGCTTCTAAAGTCTATAGTATAACTATAGGAGTTAATATAAGATATATAATTTCTATTATTCTTGGATAAATAATTAAATACCTAAAGATACTAATCATACTAATAGTAATTTATATCAACTTCTATTCCTATTATAAATACCTTGTTAAATAAGGTATATTAAAAAGAAATATCTTATAATTAATATTATAATATTCTAATAATTATACACATAAAAGAAGATCTTCAAAATCTATTAGATTAATAATAAGAATACTTTCATAAATAGTATAACTAAAAGGTCTAATAATTAAACCCTTAAGGGGTTTATAATAAAAAGTAAAGTAATAATATAGATATAAAAAGATAGATTATAAGAGTTACTAATAGTAATACGAAGAAGATATAAGAGTATAAAGAAAGTATATAAGGTAATAAGAAGAAGGTAATAGAAAGGAAAAGAGGTATACTATAATAAGAATTTAAAATACCTAATATAATATTAAATAAGAGATATGTTTTTATAGAAAAATACTATTTATAGCGTTTTTATAGTTTTTAGTATAATAAAAGGAATTTATATAACTAGAGGCGATTTTATACTACTTTTGCGTTTTATATTACTTTTGTATTTTATATTATGTTTATATTTCATACTAACTTTAGTATTTAATGTATTTTAGCTATAAAAGAGAGTATTATTAGTATTAAGTTAAATATAATACTAAAATAACTAAAACTATAGTAGTAAGTATGAAGGGTTAGACCTAGGCTTATTTAACTATAGGTAGCGTAAAATACTATTTATTTAGAACTAAGGGGTAAAAGAGAAGCCTTTACGAATACTTGGAAAAGTCTATATATATAGTGCCACCTAAGGCCTACTAAAGTTTTACCTAAGTAGGAGGATTATTAATAAATATCTAGGTATAGCTTTAGCTAGTTATCTAAGTATAGTTTATAATATTACTCCTTTTTCTCTAACTACTACTTAGCTATAAGCTATAAGCTAGGTTTTTATTATTATCTATTATTAGCTTATACTTCTCTTTATACTATTCTAATACTACTATATTTATAATAATCTTAACTAGTTTTTATATAGAATCTATATATTCTTCCTACTTAATAAAAACTTCTTAATAATACCTTCTACCTACTTAATATATCTTTATAATAAGAATATCTTTAACTAACTACTTAGCTTCCTTATTATTATTTACTAGTAGTAATAACTAGCTATTAGTAACTACTTATTTAAATAAAAGATTAGTAGTAACTTTCTAGAAGATATCTATATAGAACTATAAGTAGATAGACCCTAATATTTCTAATTTAATAATATATAATAATAAGACTTTTATTACTATATACTTATAGTATAATTAAACTAATTTCTAGTTTAGTTTTAATAATTTATAGTTAGATATATTTAGTTATATTTTATTACTAACTTAATACTAGTTAGTAGGAAACTAAGTCTTATTCACTTAGACTTCTAACTTCTACTAAGTTACTACTATCTTAGTATAAATATATATTATTACTAATTATATCTTCTTAACTAACTTATAAGTAGTATTTTTACTATTATTAAGTACTAATACTACTTCTTTAATTATTAAGATAAAATTAATATAATAACTATAATTTATAAAGAATAGTATTATCCTTATAATATTATACTACTAATAATAAATAACTAGTTATATAATAAGTAGTAAGTCGCCTTAATTATCTTATAACTAATATATAAATACTTTTAAAACTACTTAGATCTCCTAGTTATATTATTCTATAGTTCTATCTATTTAAAAGTAATAGTTAGTACTTAATAAGTATATAATACTTATTAAATAATAGAATTCCTTCTAGAAGTAATTCACCTAGTTAGAACTTCTATTACTTATAATAAAGTATAATATACTATAGAATTTATAATAATAGTTAAAGAACTACTAGGTATAAGCTTCTACTTTTATAGTATCTATTTCTTCTAATATAGGAATTTTACTTAATTAGTTTATAATAACCTAGAAGTAATAGCTACTCTATCCCTTTATAAGGGGTAGATTAGTAATAAAATCTATTAATAGATTTAAATATAACTTATTAAGTATTAGGAGGGGTTTTAAAATTTTTTTTTTTACTTACTTCTAGATATAGATTCCCCTATATATATTATAGTTATATATAAACTAGTAGATATTTTAGGACTATCTAGACTAGAAGAACTAATAGCTTATAATTTCTAATATATTATTTCATTTTAAATACCCTATAGGAGAAGAATTATATAACTCTTATATTAATTTAATTTGAAACTTATTAAGAGAACTATTACTATCCTTACTACTTAGTATTTATAATGTATTTCTAAAAGTAAGCTATCTTATTATATTAAAAATATATTTAGTAATTTAAACTTTAATATAGAGATTAGGAGGGAAGTTATATTCCTCCTATTAGACTACTATAAAGACTTATTAATATAAAGAGTTCTTTTTAGTAGTATAGTCTTATATCTCTTATAAGTTTAGTCTCCCCTTAAAAACTTAAATACTAATAATACCTATATACCCCACTTAAAGTTTTATAAGGATAATAATATCTAGGATAACTTATATTATTTATTCTTATTACTTCTTATTATCTTATTTTTTAAAAGTATCTTACTTCTTTTTAGAGAAAGTATTAGAAGTTACTATTTAGACGCCTAGCTAGTATTTAAAATAGAAGTTATATTAAGATAATTCTTCTACTTACTAATTCTGCCTCTTAGTAAGTTACTATTTCTTTATAAAGTATTTAAAGTTTTCATAATTAGTAAAGATTTTAAACTTCTTAGTATTCTATAGCTCTACTTTTTATACCTATAAGTAAGTTAGTATTATAAAGAGTTCCTTATTATAAATAAAATAGTTAAACTTTATAGGGGTTAAGTATTAGAAGTAGAAAGCTACTAAATATTTCATTCTAATCTTATTAATTTAAATTAATATACTATTTAAAGCAAATTTAGAATAATTAGTCTTTATTATAATTAGGATATTAAGGTTAAATATCTATAGGACTAATTCTATAGTAAAAAGGTATTTTAATATAAAGAAAGTTTCTTACTACTCTAGTCCCTAGTTAAAAAGTATATATTTCTAGATTAGATAATTTAGAAGTTTTATAATAATATTATACTATAATATAAAAGCTTTTTAATAATTTATAAATCTAAGGAAACTATAAATATCTTTTAATAACTTGAGGGGTAACTAATTAGTAATAGTTTTTAATTTTTCTAAATTATACAAAAGGCCTTTCTTAGCTAATATAATAAATCTAATATATTTAACTATTATAATAGAGAACTCGTATTTTTTAAGATCTAGTTTTAGTCCTATATTAATAAGGCGGCTAAGTACTTAGTAGACTTTTTCCTTATACTTCTATTATATACTATTAGTATAGATAAAGTTATTATTAATACATACTATTATAAAATCGTCTAAGAACTACTATAGATAACTATTAATATACTATTAAAATATAGTAAGGGTACTAGCAAGCCTAAAGGGGTATATTATCTATTTAAAAAAATTATAATATATCTAGAAGGCTGTTTTTTCTTAATCTACTTTATTAATCCTAATCTTAAAGAATATAGTAATAATATTAAGCTTAGTATACTAATAGGCTATAATAACCTTCTAAAAAGTCTCTAATATAAAAAAGAAGAAGTAATAGTCTTTTTTTATAATTATTTTAAAAACTTTATAATTTATATAGAAATATATCTTTCTACCTAATTTCCTCATAAAAAGAACTAGAGTAATAGTAGAAGAACTACTCGTTTTAATAAACGTCTTATTAAATAAATCTTCTAGAAGTTCTTCTTATAATATATTATAGAAAGATCTTTATAAGAAGTTAGGTTTTTATTTCTTATTATTAGGGATTAGTAGAATATAATAGTTTATCTTTAGTTAATTAGAAAATAACTAGTATATTATATTTAAGTAGAAGAAATTAGGGAATTTCTTTAAAATATTTATAAAGATATAATTGTTTAAGTCTATTTTTATTTTTAAAGCTAATACTTTTTCGATATCTATTAAGCTAATAGATATAACTTAATAAAAGTTTAGTATATTACTAGTATACTATATAATATATTAGTAGATAAATATGAATAAACTAGTATTAAATAGGCAGGCTAACTAGATTTCTTTAAACCTTATTAGTTTATCTTAGTATTCTAAATAAGTTATTATACTACTTCTCTTATAAGCTATCTACTAAACCTTAGTATTATAAATAATATAGTTATCTTCTATTTATAACTACTTGAAATATAAGAATAATTAGAAATACTTTATAATATAAATATAGATTTTCTACATATAGCTACTAATTTCTAATATTAGAATAACTATTCTCTAAATATTACTAAATAATAGCTTAGTAATATATCTTCTTATCTATCTCTTCAACTTATTAACTAGTAAGAGGTAAAGTTTTTTTATAAGAAAAGTATTAATAATAATATAAATATTATAATTTATATTAATAAATATATTAATAGAATAATTTCTATTAATTCTAACTTAAATAGTAGCTAACTACTAGCTACTTATTTATTCTTTTTCTTATTACTTTCCCTATCTTATTATTTCTACTTCTATTAACTCTAAAGTTTAATTTTATTTTAAAGTTATTTTTTTCTTAAATTCTTACTATTACTAAATAGAGGAATACTATCCTCTTAATTATCCTTAATATAATTTATAATAACTATAGTTTTTATAATTTTTATAATAGTTTTCTTATACTCCTATATTATATAGTTCTTATGAATATAATTTTCTTTATTGTACTTATAGTATTAATAGGTATCTTAGTAGTTCTTAATATACTCTTTAGAAGTAGAAGAAGAACTACTAGAATCTTAGTATTATTACTACTTTTTAATTATTCTAATTATTACTATATTACTTTTTATATTATAAGTAGTAGGCTTCTAATAGGGTAGCTAGTAGTAAGTAAGTATCCTTTTTATATATTTAAGTTTCTAAGTTATATTTTAAATTTTGCATAATTAGGATTTATATTTAATAAGAAAGTTAATTATAATAAGTAGTTTTTTAAAATAGGGGAGTAATATAACCTCTAGAAAGGAAATCTAGACTATATCTAACTATATATACCCCTTAGTATTAACTAGAATTTTCTTAAATTATAATAAGAAAGCAGTTAGATACTTATTTTTTTTCTATTAGAAGTTCTATAGTTAGATAATAGTATAAAGCTAGCTATTTAAATCTAAATAAGTTTTACTAAGGTAATTTATAAAGTTATCTAAATTATTAGAATTCTCTAGTCTTCTAACTATATAAAAAATCTTAACTATTTACTAGAGACTAGAATCTAAATAGGAATAAATTAAATACTAATATTCCTAATTATCATTAAAGACGTAGTAATTAACTTTAAATTTAACTTTTGTCTATTAAGTTTATACTTAGTATTTTTTCTACTTATTTAAAAACTTTAAGAATAAGAGAAGAAGTTTCTTCTACTAGTTAGCTATTAGTAGAAGTATAATAGTATTATTAATCCTAAAAACTAGTATCCTAATAAATATTATTCTAAGAATTATTAAAATATCTTACTATAAGTTAGAAATACTTATTATAATAGCTATTTAAAAATTACTACTTATTATAATATCTCATCTTACTAATTTATATATAAACTTATTAATCTTCTAATAAAAGGAATTTAAAATATATTATAATTACTATTAAAGTAGTTTACTTATAAAGTTACTATTTATAGGGATATTTTAAAAAGCTCTAATATTTTCTATTATTCTTTATATTGATTAGTTAATTATTTATTATATAGTATTATATCCTAAAGGTTTTACTTAACTAAATTATATATTTAATTAGTAGGAAGCTATATTCTATTTAGTATTATTTATATAGTAAATAAAACTAAGTTCTAAATATATAAAAAGCTAGACTTAGGCTTATTTAACTATAAGTAGTATAAAATACTATTTATTTAGAACTAAGGGGTAAAAGAAAAGCCTTTATAAATACCTAGAAAAGTCTATATATATAATACTACCTAAGGCCTACTAGGGCCCTACCTAAGTAGGGGGGTTATGAATAGATACCTAGGCATAGCTTTAGTTAGTTATCTAAGTGTAGCCTATAATAGTAAGTAACTAAGTAGTCGACTTACTTATTCAGGCTAATAAGAATAAAAGGATCATTATACAGATTTATCTTTATAATATATAGTATATATATATATATATATATACTATAACTTAGATAAAGATATAATAAAAAGAAATACCTAGTTATATATTTTTTACATAATCGATCGATTACGATATTTACTAGTTATAAACTAATTATAATAAATAAACTTAAAGCTATAATCCTATCAAGTTAGAAATTTGATATCTTTAATGAAATTAATATTCTCAATACTAAAGAAATTATCAAAATCGGGTTATACTAATATCTTGAAATCCTGGTATAAGTATATATTAAGACGATACTTAATATCTATTTAATAAAATCAACTAGAAATCTAATCATTCTTCTAACAACTTTAGTGTATATTCCAGCTAATACCTCCTAAAATTTAAAACTAATATACTTGTGTTTTAATCTTTTTATAATAGTATAATCTATATTATAATAATAGCTATCAGTAGCTCTAATAGCTATATATAATTATTTATTATAAAACTAGAGAATCACTAAAATTAGAGAGTCGGATATATTTCTACTAACTACTATAAGGAAATACTAATATATAACCTTAGAAAAAGATTCTACTTTTTAACTATTTTAGTACTAAAGACTCTCACTTGAGAATTATAAACAGATTATATGAAAACTAAAAACTAGGTTTGAAATTAAAGTTTTAATAAGAATATAATCTTTATATTAAAAGAAATAAATATTTATCATTATTTGAAGACGTTTATCTAAAAGACCTCTACAATTATGACTAAATATTTAAGCTTTTAGGAATTAAAAAGATAAATTAATATAGAAAAATATAAGAAGATTCCTATGTTACAAGTAGATAAGTATTATAAAAGGAAAATAACATAATACTTATATCTAATTGTTTTAGAAAATTAAAGGTTTCTAGATAATAAACTTAATAGAATATATAAAAGAAGATAATTTAAATAAGTTAACTCTTGTATAGTATTTAGAATACTAATATTTATAGTTTAGAGAATAGTAATTATAAAGAGAAAAAGGTGAATAATTATAGGTCTAAGGGTATTAAATATAGTTATTATCCTAAATATATATTTTATATTACTATAGTTTAAAATTATATGAAAACTCTATAGAAAGTGATATATTACTATAGTTAATACTAGATAATACTTCTGCTAAATATTCATTATTAAAGACTACTAAGTATAATTAATAGTTATTAGTTATTAAAAATAAGAGAAATGTATAGTATTACTAATAGGATTTAGAAACTTACTAGTTTATACTTAAAGCTTTTAAGATATAATCTTTAAACTATACTAGGAATTTACCTAAGTATTTATTAATAATATTATAATTACTTTAGAAACTACTAATAAATACTACTAGTAATTCAATATTGTTCTTAGTTTATTTAACTATTAAAACCTAAGACTTTTCAGAAATCAATATATTATTAGTTTCCTCTTAGTAAAATTACTAAGATTTAAGGTAAATAGTTTTAGATTTTCTAATACTCAAAAGAAAATATAGGGATTTAAAGATATTAAGTTCTTAAAAACCCTAGTATTCCTAGAGAAATAGATAGATTGAATAAAATACTTATTACGAAGGTATCGCAGCCGTGGGAAGCATATGTGAGGAAGCAAAAATACTTGAAAAATACTTAATTTTAGTATGTATGGGATACCTAATCTAAGGGGAATTTTAACCCTATAGATTATAACTATAGAGCGGCATTTAGCTATATATATAATATATACTACTTCGCAATATATCCCCCTAAGTATAAGACGTCGTCTTATATCTAAATAAGGCTATTTCTAGTAATTTTATCTAACTCTAAATATAAAAGAAATATCTAAATAACTATTATAAAGGATTAATACCTCCTAAGTAACTATATAAAGTAAATATTATTTAAGTCCTTAAGGCCTATAGCTATAAGGCCTATAGTTAAAATTAATAATCCTAAGTAGCTATACTACTCATAGATAACTATCTTATACTCTATATAATATAAGGCTTAGTATTACTCCTCCTGAATGTTTCTTATATCTATTCAAAATAATATAATATACTTATTTTCAAGCCTCCCTAGAGCTTATAAAATAAATATAGTATTTTCACTTCTTATAAATATGTCTAGTATTTATTCTAAACAGCCTTCAAGCTTTAGATAACTATAATACTAAGTAGCTATACAAATAGTCGCCTCTAAAACTATAGATTAATACTAATACCCCTATTATATTCTAACTATATTTCTAATATAAAATAACTATATTATTCTAAATAAAATAAGGCTAAATCTTTTTTAGATTACTCTAGTTACCCTATAAGTAGTATTCCTAAGCAATTCCTCTATAAATCCCCTTCGTAATGCGAAAGTTTATATATAGGTAAGAAGGTATTAGATATATAATAGTAGCTACTTATATAAAGGCACTAAGATACTAAACACCTGAAAAAACTCTTCTAAAGTATAAAAATACTCCCTATACTTTAATACTTAGTATATAAAATACTGACCTTACTTTATACTCTAGTTAGTAAGAGACTAAAGGCTTTAGTTAAAGTAAGGATTCTTTCTACCCTTTTAGATTATATATAAATCTATATATAGTCTAGAAAGAAAAACTCAAAAATTAAGCCTTTAGAAAGTAGAAAGTAAAGCAAAATAAAAAAAAGGGAGGGTAGGAGACTTAGTATAAGGCGCCTTAACAAAAAGGCATTTTTACTAGTTTTTTTATTAGAAGGGAGACGGTATAAGAATGCCACCCCCTAAAGAGATGAGGCAAGGGCACCTCGAGAAGACAAGGCAAGTATACCTCAAGAAAAAGCAAGGCAAAAGTGCCTCGAGAGGAAGGAAGACAGTATAAGAATGTGTTACACATAATTAGAGGGTAAAATCTAGTATATATTATGTATAACTAAATATAGCTATACAAACTACATAAGGCTTTATTTCAAGTGGTTTAAATAGAGTGTAACCTATAGAAATAGTACTAATACTTAAGGTTTAATTAGTATAAATTCTACCCCTTAAGTATATTATTCCTAATATACCCCCCTAGTCTTATGAGTTATACCTATAAGCTAGCTTTTCAAATAATACTAATTAAACTCTTTATTTATATTTTATAAGAAACTTTTTCTATTATTCTATTATTCTTATTAAATTTCTACTTTAATAATAAGTAGAATAGTACTATTTATAAGTAATTTAAATAATCTTTATTAACTAAAAGATACTTCTAATATCCCTAAGCTTTTTATTTAACCTTATTATTACTATAACTTAAGATTTATAGATTCTGATTAATAATTAAAAGTTTTATTAAGATCTTTAAATATTAGAAATTCTTTTTAATATTCTTCTTCTTATTATAATTTTAAATAGTATAACTAGTCTATTATATTAATCTAAATAATAAAAATATTAAACTAGTAGCTTTAGAGAAGTTTTATAAGACTACTAATTATAAAGTTTCCTAAAAGTATATATTCAATCTTAAAATACTTTTATAAAACTTCTTATTATAACTGA
>AMCV02000002.1:3335572-3372861 GCA_000350065.2 Colletotrichum orbiculare MAFF 240422
TCTACTAAATATATTTATTTTAAAGTCTATTTAGAATATAATAATAAAGTAATTAATAAAAATAACCTCTTAAATAACTTAGAATAATACTAAAAGCTCTACTTTAATTATTAAAATAGTAATAATATTATATTTATTTACTCGCGATACTATTAAGCCTTTAAAAAGCATATAATAAATACCCAAGAATTCTTTTAACTATTACTATTATCTATAAAACTGATATTTATAATAGTAATAAAGTTATTAAATAGATTACTAGGTTTATAATTAAATTTAAAGTAGAAACTTTTTATTTTACTAAAACATTATACTAGTTATTTAATTTCCATATAATAGTTATCTAAAGAGTTTTAATTATAACATAATAACTAGCTTACTATATAGGTTATATCTAGTCTTATTATAATTATAATATAATTAATAAAGTTAATATCTTATTAGTAAAACTTAATTTCTATATAAGAAGTTTAATTATATTATAATAAGAGTTTTCTTAACTTTTAGATACATTTCAAGATATTTAATATACAATATGTATTTCACAGAATACTTACAAAACCTTTTAATATATACTACTTATAAAAACTATAATTATTATACTATTTAATCTTAAATAATTTTAATATTAAGGAACTACTATAAATCTTTATTTCTTTTGAAATAATACTTCTATTAAAAGTCTACTAATAATATAAATACTTTAGACGCATTTTCTAAAGAAAAAGAAAATATATAGTTATCAATATAGAAGGAAAAGGTGATACGCTTCTTAAGCTAATAATATAATTCTCCTATAATAAGTTTAAAGCTGAAGTATCTAAAACTTATTTCTAAATAGTATTATTATAAGAGAAATCTTTTTTAAAGATATATAATATTTAATTAAAATAGTAGATTTTACTTGGTATTTAGTAATTTAGTAGTATTTCTATACAAATAACTTTATTAAGTACTATATATATAGAAGTATTAATTATATAATATTAGAATAACTTAAGATTAAAGTAATTAGTGATTCCTATAAAGGTTTAAAATAATATACCTATTAGAATAATTATATAAGTCTTATAGTTATCTTATAAGTATTAATCTCTATAGATAACTAGTTATATTTTAATTTTCAAGAGATATCTATACTTATTAAACTTATAAGTATTAACCTAGTAATACTTTAAAACTTTTAAATTTCTTACAAAAGTTCTATTAATTCACTTTAAAAGTATAATTTAATATAATACTTAAAACAAACCTATTTAGCTACTAATATAGCTTTAATATATAGATAAATAAATATTACTAAATAAGATATAAATAATAGTAATAATTTCTACTATAAAACTCCTAGAATAAAAGCTTTTACTCCCCTATATTTTAAATATTCTTTTATATCTGATTCGCCTTATTATTAAGGTTTATTATTAGAAGTTACAATATTTTTATCTTAGAGTTTTTAGAAAAGTTAAACTCCTAAGACTCCTTCTAATTAACTATTTATATTATTCTATAGTTATAAAGAGAAGTATTTTAGAGTATTCTAAAATAATTAATAAGTATTAGTTAAAAAAGTAGTTCTAAATAAAGATTTCTTAGTTATTCTAATATAATATCTTATCTATCTCTTATATTTAACTTCTTCTAAAAATATCTAAATTCCTTACTTTTCTATAATCTTATCTATATAAAGAAAAGTATAGAAGAATATAAGAGGTAACTCTAGAGGGATTATTAATATAACTTTCATAGTTTTAAATAATCCTTTATAAGGTTTTAAAATAGCTACTATATAGATAGAAGACTTCAAATTACTATAACTATTCTTTATTCTAATATAAAGTACTTTATTAATCTTTTCACCAAGGTTTAAGTAAGTAGTTCAGTTAAGTTTAAATAATTCTACTATAATTATTTATTCTTATAATTAGTAAGATATTATATGAGAATTAAACTATTTAAAACTATTTTATTGAGAAGTTAAATCTTTATTAAAAAAAGGGTTTTATTAAAAGAGATATTATAAATTATTATAACTTTATTTTATAATAAGGTTTATACTTAATATTAATTAGTTAAATATAGCTATTTAAAAGGTTAATAAATATATAATCTTTAAAATATATTTAATAGTTATTCCTACTTGACGTAGTAGTTTAATATCTAGCTAGCTCTTACTATCTTATAGTAAAAATAGTAGGTTCGAATCCTATAGTAAATAACTACAACTAATAGGTATATACCTTCTAATTATATAAACTAAGTATAATAACTACTACTAGCTATTAACTACTACTATTAGCTATTAGTAGCTAGTAACTATTAATAGCTAATAATAGCTACTACTAACTAGCTAGTATTAGTATTATATAATTATAATCTTTCATAGAATAACTACAATAGATATAAGTATATATATACTTTCTATTTATTAGCTATTATATTAACTAACTTTATTTACTACTTAAAATTTCCTCTATTTAAATAATTCCTTTGAATTAGTAGTATCTATAGGATAAATAAGGCAAGGGCTGATAACTAAGTATAACTACTTTTAAAGGGTCCTGGAGAAGTATATGACTTTAAATAGATTAGAGACCTTCAATATAACTATTAATATTTAATAGTTATATTTAAGTTTTATATCTATAGTAAGAATAAAGTATTTATAGTTATAAGTATAGAAGTAAGTTAAGTCTAATCTTATAGTATTATCTTTTTAAGTAGTTTTATAAAATTTCTAATATAGTATTTATTAGTCTAAGAAGTAGATTAGTATTTAGTTATAAAGAAATACTACTATTTATATAATTTTAAGTTAGAATTTATAAAATAGTTAGCTTTTATACTTTATAACTCTTATATATATTTTAATAATTGTTCTAATATATTCAATACTTCTATTTTAACCTTAAGTATATAAAATAGATAACTTAAAATATATATCTTAAGAAATTAAATTGTATTTTAGACTCCTATACTTAGTAACCTTATTATTATACTTAAAAACCTTAATATTAATACTATACTAATACTTAAAAAGTATAATAAAGCTCTTAAATACTCTTGTAATAATAATTTTAATATAATTAATAAGATATAAATCCTAAGAGTAATTAGTAGTTTTATCTATAAACATTAGAGTTAAAATATAGCTTCTATAGTTCTAATAATAAGAGTAGAAGTTGAAAGTAATATATTCCTTCAATGTAGTATATAAGGCATTTTTATACTTTATATAACAGATCTTATATTTTACTTTATTAATACTATAAGTCTAATATATTTCTTAAGTAGGCTAGTATTTATTATACTTTAAGTAGTTATTAGTAATATAAATATCTTATATAACTAAGATAAAATAATCAAGAAGTTTTCTACTAGAATATCCTAACTATTAGTATTGAAAATATTTATTACTTTTTAAAAGTCTTTAAATAGTATTTATAATATACTATTAGTAATAGCAATATCTAAGAATAGGCTTATATTATATAAATTACGCTATTAAAATAATTAATTGTTTAAAAATATATAGTATCTAAGGAGTTACTAATTATATTAAATATTAATAGTTATAATATTAGAGTAATTACTCTTCTATAGTTAAAATAGGTAATTTAGCCTAATATCTTATTAGTAGCCTTATTTCTATAATAATTAAAAAGAGATAAGGTTTATAGTTAAAGTAATATAGAAAATAATATTATATAAATATAACTTAACTCTCTTTATTTTTACCAATTATAATAAAGATCTTAGTATCTCTATAGTTTTTAATAAATATAAACTTTATATTATACCAAATATAATCTCTTATAAAAACCTCTTGAAAATCATAAAATACTCTATATCTTACAAGATATAAATTAAAATACTTAAATTAAAGATAAATAAACCTTAGAAAAAGTACTACTAAAGGTCCTCTTTATAATATACTTACTATATAGTATTATAACTATTTTAGTTAGAAGGCTAGCTATATAATGATTATGATCTAAAGTTTTAAATCTTTCTTAAGAAATCTAAATTTAAAATTAATAATTCTTCAATCCTCTCCTTAGTAGAAATATTTAATACTTAACCCTTATGAGTTAACTAAAAATATTTATAGTAATAATATATTAAAGTATAATTTAGCTTATATCTAAGAAAATATAAAAACTTATTTCAATTCTAAAAGTATTTCTTATTACCTTAAATATTTAAAGTAGTAATTAGAACTTCTACTATAATATTAAAAATACTATAGTTAATCTTATTATATAATTCTTTTTCAAAGAGATATTATATTATTTCTATAATAATTAAAATAACTTTATCTAGAAGTATAAAGTCTAAGTAGTTTTAAATTAAAAATATATAATTCTATATATAAGACTTAATTAGTAAGAAAGCTAGTAAAATCATAAGATTATAGATTTAAAATACTTTAATAATAAGAGAAGTATAATTAATTATTTAAACCTTATATATAATATCTTACTACTTCTAAAACTATATTTTAATTATTATTTTTATAATAAGATATTTAAGTCTAGAGGATTAAAATATCTTATAATATATAAAAATAGTATTTTAGAAGTATAAGTTATTTATAATATCAAAGTAATTATAGAAGTTAATAATTTATACTACTATATCTTCTTCTATATAATAATACTAATATTAAAATAGTTTACTTATATATTTAAAAATCTAAATTATTATATAAATTTAGTTTAACTATTTATATTAGTATTCTTGAGTTTTTTGAAATTAGAAACTATAGAAAACCATATAACTTTTGAGACTTTTCTCTATAAAGTCTATAATATTCCGTATATAAATCTCTTTAGTAATATATACTAAGCATTATTAATCTTCTTTATAATTTACTCCTAAAGGAATAAAACTCTTAAGAATATCTAATTTAGATATTTTCAAAACTTATTAATACTACTTAGTTTTTAGAAAGTTACTTAAGAATAACTATTTATAAACTCTAAAAAGAAGCTTTAGTAAATAGTTACTTTAAAGTTAAAATATTCTTATAAATTATAAGTTTTAATTTCTATTTAAAGGCGTTATATCAAGTAAGCTATTCATTAGCTCCCTTAAAGATTTCAAAAAGATATTCTAATTGATATCTTAATATTTAAAATATATTAAATTATTATAAAATATATTTTTTACCTAGTAGCTCTTTAGTATTATAAGATTCTTAATTATTATATATAATTGGGTGGTAAAATCTAGTATATAACTACAGGTCATAAGTCTGTTTACATTAAAACCTTATATATAAGATTATCCTATATCTTGCTAATTCCTAAGTATAGAATATAACTACTAGATATTTTAAGACCTAGTTCTTTTTATACTTAAATAAAAGGTTCTCTAAATAGAATTTAAACTTTAATAAAAAATTGATTATTTATAATATATATAAAATTAAGAAATAGTGATTTATATTATAAAGTAAAATAGTTAATATAGGCTATAAATACTTAATACTTGAAAGACTATTCATTTACTATAAATATAGTCTTTTTAAACTACTATTTTTCCTCTATAATGTAAATAATACTTATAGCTAGTATTAAAGTCCTATTAGTATAAACAGACTTATAAGCCGGAATTATATATTATATATAACTATATATAGCTATATATACTATATAAGGCTTTATTTTAAGTAGTTTAAGTAGGGTGAGGTTGATAGGGATGGCGCTGGCGCCTGAGGTTTAGCTGGTGCATATTCTGCCCCTCGAGCGCGTTATTCCTGACAGAATACTACCCCCTAAGGAGAAGAAGTAAGGCAAGGGCGCCTTAAGACAACGGCATAAGGTAGTACCTCAAGAAGAGACAAGGCGAAAATACCTCAAGAAGAGACAAGGCAACAACATAAAACATTACTTCAAGAGGAAACAAAACGAGAATACCTCAAGAGGAAACAAGGCAACAGCATAAGGCATTACCTCAAGAGGAGGGGATATGGCATAAGAATGCTACCCCCTAAGGAGACGTGACGAGGCGAAAGCTGTCAGATTGAGAGAGACGTACCTCGGGTATATACCTCATGGAACTACGTTAATACGCTCCCTCCGGGTATCTAGTACCTCTGTAGTCTCCTAAGCGATTTTAGATCAAAATAATAATAATATAATTAATTTGATAATTAAGAGTCTTATATATATTATAAAAAAGAATCATCTGAATTAGAAACCTCCTAAGACTTTAAAGAAAAAATATCTATTTCTTCTAGAAAGATTGTTTTAAATAATATAAAAGATTAAGATTTCTAAATTAATTAGATTAGATCTCTATATTAGTCTTATAGTTTCTAGGACTTTATAAATTTTTAATTTTATAATAAAACTCTCCTAAGAAGATCTAGTAAAAAATATAAGAAACTTACTACTAAACTAAAAATCCCAAAGATTTCTAACTATTTAATAAGAATTTAATAATTACTATAAGCTTTATTTTAATTCTAAGCTATAACTCTTAAGGTTAAAAAAGATATTAGGATTATTCTTACTAAAGGAGATACTACCCTATAAGTTATAATTTTTAAATACTTCTTAATTATTAATATATTTTTCTATAAGAAAAAATAAATTAAATATACTTTTTAAATAGAAATATATTATAAGAAAATAAAATAAATATAAATAGTATAAAAATATATTAGAAATATAGTTTTTCTAAATTTCTCAAAGTCTTCTTATAGTATAATAAGAGGTTTTAATATCTAATTATTTAAATTTAAAAACTATATAAACTATAGTAAGATAGAGAGGAAAATAGAAGTAATTATAGAATACTAAATAATACTTATAAAACTTATTAAGAAAAAACTAATTTCTAAAAGTAATATAGAAACCTAGGTTTCTTAATAAGAGAAAACTATTTATAAGTATCTTAATATTAAAATTCTAAATATTTATAAGCTTATTATTTAGTTTATAGAATATATTATAATTCTTATAGATATTTAGATTAAATCTTAGATCTTTTTATATTAGATTATAATCTTTTAGAAAGCTTAAGATAATAATTTAATAGTTATTAAAATTATTAATTAGACTTACTTCTTTATTTTAAACTAAAAGATCACTCTAATAAAAACTAGATTAATAATAAAGATATTTAGCTTTATGAATATTTAGATAATTAATAGAAAAATAGTAGAAAGACCTCTTTTTCTTATAAGGAGTTAAAACTAAAGTTAAACTTAGAGGGGGAGAAATATTCCTAGTTAACATACTAGTAAATATTATAAATAAGATTTAGATAATAATAAGGGATATAAGTTAAATAAAGATACTAATTATAAGATTTACTAGATAAAATATTTTTTCTTAAAATATTTCTATATTAATAAAGAATCTAATACTATACTTAGAAGTTTAACTAAAGAATCTAGGATATTTTAAATAGGAGGATAAAATCTAATAAAGATTTTATAAGGTATATAAGGAAGATTATAAATTTAACTTCAACTTTTTAATTATATAGATAGTTTTATAATATAATAAATACGACCCTAATAGCTTTAGATAAACTTTATACTTTTATAAATTCGATAATTTTAGACTTAGGATTAGTAATATATATTTTTAATAATATCAAATAGTTTTAAATTTTTATTAAATCTCCTATAAGTAACTACTTCTAAGTTAGAGTTTAGAAAATCCTTATTAAAAAAATAATATTATAGTAATTACTATTTAAGGCCCCTATAGGTCTATAAAGTAATAGCTTTATAATATAGTATTTTACTCTAGTTTTATAAGTAATTTAATCTTATTTAGAAAGCTATATAAGAGAAGTTTATAGTAAGATTAGAGCTTAGGAAATAACTATATATAGAGAATAAATAAAACCTATTTCTACTCTTTCAAAATTATAAGTAGATAATATATATTTAAATATAACTTTGTAGAGGAAGTTACTTTTAAAATATTTATAATTATAAAACTTCTATTTTAAAATAAACTTCTAGAGCTTTATTAGTAATATAAATATACTATTTCTATATAAAAATACTTTATAGTTAAATCTTAAGAACTTTAATATTTAAAGTTAAATTATTTAAGCCTTAAAGTAATAAACTACTTATTAATATCTACTAGAAAAATAAGATTAGAATCCTAGTTTCATATAATCTTAACTATAGATTACTATATATATATAAGAGGAAAGATATATGGAATAATATATAGAATTCTAAAAGAAGTAGTATAGTATATTAATTTAAAAAAGAAGATTACTATTAACTTCTATAACTTTAATAAAAACTAAGAAAACTATATATTAGTATTATTTTTAGATTAAGTAATTAGTTTAATATAAGACTTCTATTTTTATTTAAGAAAAATAGAAGAAGTCTTAGGGGTAATTAGAAAGCTTTTTAACTTTCTTAAAATAATATATAAGACTATAATTAAAGAGATTGAAGTAGAAAATAAGATCTAGAAATATAGAGTAATCTAAGTAGAAATCTATAAGAAAAATATTAAGTTTAAACTTTTTATATTAAATACCTAAATATAAAATAGAAGAATAAAAAGAGTAGTAGTAATAGTTAAGGAGTATATAAAGTCTATAGTTATTAGAATATTTCTATTTTATAATCTATAGTTTAAAGTCTTTAAAGTAGTTATATATATATATAATTATATTCCCTTAGTTTTATAAGGTTAAAAGATACTATATAAATAGTTCTATCGATATTTCTAGAAAGATAAGAATATTTATATATTAACTCTAGACTTCTCTTATTAAAAAGTATATAAATATTATATTTATATAATAACTTATAAAGTTTAGTTAAAATAAAATTGATACTAAACACTCATATTAGGAACTTTGCTAAAATTCCTAATAAGTTATACTTTAAGTAACTCTTTTAGAATTTAGAACCTTTTTTAAAAAGAAGTTTTTATAACTTAAGATATAATATTTAATAAGAAGGAGTTTTTTAATAGTAACTTTAAAGAGTTTATATGTAAGATATTATAGATAAACCTTAAGGAGATTTGAAAGAAGATTATTAAACTTATAGAATAATTAAAATATAGACTTATAAAATAAGATATTAATAAAGAAGTAGATAAAATTACTAAATAGTTTTTAACTAAGCTAGGTACTAAGTAAGTAAGTATTTAAAATTCTAAAAAGAAATCCACTTATTCTAAAATAAGATTTAAGCTTTAACTTATTCTTTTTCTTTCTTTAGAATTTATAAGTTTTATAATAATTCTTAAAGAAATATTTAAAAAAGAATATAAAAAAAAGTAGCTATAGATCTTACTTATAATAAGATTTACCTTATAGTTATCTTTTAAAATAGTTTTCTTAGTAGGATATAAAGTATATAGAAATCTTAGAGTTTATATAAAATTAGTTACTTCTTTAAATAGATATTTAAAACTTAGTTAGCTTAAAAGTCTTATTGAGATAGATAACTTAAAATAAGTAGTAATAAGACTACTAATATATAAAGTAAGTAAAAAGAGATATAAGTAGTATTTTAGTTATTTAATTAGTTACTTATTATTCTTAAGTAGTTTAAAAAACTTAAAGTAAGGCTAAGAGGAATTTTATCAATTTTCATAAAGATCCTAGCTATTATAATATAATATAAAATCCTTAAACTTTAAAAATATATATTAATAAGAATTACTTCTTTTCTTAATATCTTACTGGTAATTTATAAGCTAAGAAGAATATCTAAACTATATAAAGAAGAAAAACATAAGCCTTTATAATATTTACCTATTAGTTTAGAAGTTTTAAGAAGCTAAAGAAATATACCTAAGAAATTACTAGATTTTAAAATTATAAATTAAAATTAGTAAGCTAATTATAAAAAGCTAAATAGTCTTTAAATACTACTAGGTCTATATTTATAAGTTTAATAAGTATAAATAGTTACTAAAGTTAAAAGCTTGCCTAATTATAAGAAGAAACTAGTAACCTAAAGATAAGTATAATATTTATATAGTAATACTTATAGGAATATTATTTAGAGTATTTATAGTAACTACTATATACTTTAGCCTTAAGTTCCTATAGTATAATATGGTAAATACTTTGATTTATACTGAAATCAACAAAGAGATCTATATATAAATACCCCTAGGATATAAAATACTAAATAAGGTTTTAAAGTTTTTAAAAATACTCTATAGCTTTTGATAATCCTTTATACTATAATAGTAATATCTTAAGAAACACTTTAGAGATTTATAGTTCTCTTATATTTCTAGAGAAAGTTATTATTAGTATAAAAACTAAGTTTTTTTTTATATTAATAATTATATTTTAGCTTTTTTCAAAATATATAAAAATCTTATAAGAGAAGTTATATTAGATTTCTAGTTATAATACTATCTTAAGAAAAGAGAAGACTTATAAAAATTCCTTAATATTAAGGTTTTATATAATTGAGAAACTTAAAAGTTATAACTCTTATAAGCTATATATATATAGAGAAGACTTATAAACTCCTATTAGAAAGATACTAACTTAAAGTAAGAGATAAATCTCTTATAATATATTTAGAGTTCTTCTTATATAAAAAAGAAGCTTTATATTATAAGATAAACTTCTATTAGAAGAAAGTAAGTATAATACTATATATAGTAATTATAATAAAGCTTAATATAATATTTACTATTAGTTAGTTAGCTTATTTTAACTAAAACCCTAATCCTTAATATTAAGAAGTAGTAAATTAAGTATTTAATTATATCTATAAGACTTAATACTTATACTTTAAGTATAATATAAAACCTAGGAACTTAGAAGATACTTTAGTAGTTTCTTTAGATATAAGCTTTAGAGATAATATATAAGATTAAAAAAGCTCTTAAGGTTTTATAATAAAGTTATTTAGGGGGAATATTATTTAAAAAACTATAAAATAATCTATAGTTATAATACTAATTATAGAAGCTAAGCTACTTTCTTTCTCCTTAGTAGTAAAAGAAGTATTATTTATAAGTTACTTACTAGTCTTATTATAACTCTAATTATTAATAAGAAGTTTGAAAAAAATAAAATTCCTAGTTAATAAGAATTAACTAGTTATAATTAAAATCTAATATAATAATTTCTAAGTAGTAAGTTTTATCTCTAAAGGGCTTATAAGATTTTAAACTTATTTAAAATATATAGATATTTTTATAACTACTAGTTATACCAAGAGATTTCTAAAAAAAGACTATTAATTATTTATATTCTTTTAGTATAACTAGTAGTAGATAGCTTAATTAAAACTCTATTAATATAATTATTTCAAAAATTCCTAAAAATAACTAAATTTAAATTATAAATAAGATTTCTTTAAAAGAAATTATATAAGTAACCTTAAAAAAGATAAGGGAGTATAGCTTAAGCTCTTTTAAGTTAAATTAGTGTAGGGTATAGATAAGTAATAAAGTATCTAAAATTACTATTAAGCCTAAGAATATAAAAGAGTAAAGATTTCCTTAATTTAAAACTAAAGTTTAAAAATAAACAAATATCTAAAAGTATAAAACCTATACACTAAGACTAATCTTCTAGGGCTAAAGCGTAAAATAATAAACTAAACTACTATATTACTATCTTAAAAGATTACTATAATAAGCAACTTACTTATAAGTATGAAGAAGTAATTTAAAGAGGGTATTAGAAGTATAGTTATTTAAATAGAATAAGAAGTAAATATTAAAAAAACAATACAAACTAGTGATTAAGTTTTTACTTAAAAGGAGAAAGCTACTACTACTATTACTATTTATAAAAAGATTACCTAAAAAAGTTATAATAATAATAAGAACTATAGGAACTATAGAAATTATAAATAAGATATAAAGAATAGGCATAAGAGTTAAATAACCTTAAGTATAATTAGTATACATAGTAGTAATAATATTATAAAGCTCCTAATACTTAGTAGAAACTATCTAGAAATATATAACTTAGAAAAACTAATTAGAAAACTGTATAAGAAATACTTATTATAAGTTTAATACTCTTATTATTATAAATAGTAAAAAACTTAATATAAAGATAAATAGTTATCTCTATATTTTATTTATAAGTATTACTAATTAGATAGTATTTATAGTAATAATAAGGATTTTAATAATAGATTTTAAAAGTATTATAACTTTTAATAAGAAAAGATAAATAACTAAAATAAGAATTATAAAGTTCTACTTTATCTTCTTTACTTATATATTTATATTTATAATTAGATAAATTTAGAATTACTTTAATAGTTTTAATTATAAGAGTTTTAGTATTCTTAGTTATAAGAGAGCTTTTAGTAGTAATAGGTTTTTTCTACTTCTTAGGAGTAGGAATAAATAACTTAGGAATAAGTATAAAGTATTTTATAGTTCTCTTAAAATAATAAGGAGTCTCTTCTTTAAAATCCTTATTATTAATTATACTTTTAATATTTTAGTTAGTAGTCTTACTATTAATTATTATATAGCCAATTATTATATTGATAGTAGATAAAATAGTACTTTTAATTACTTCTTATATAAACTTAGAATTATTAAGAGATATACTAGAAATAGTAAGAGTTTTTTTAAGAGACGTTTTAAAAGTAGGAGAAGATATCTCAAGATCTCTATATAAATTAGTAGAAATAAAAAGAATTTATTTTAAAAACTTATATATTATTTAATGAAGATTTATAGTTAAGGAGAGAAGAAGTAAAACGTATAGTTATATAATAAGACTAATAATCTATACTAAAGCTTAAAAGCTTTCAATTAATAATATAATAAATACTAAAAATAAGATTAATACTACTTAACTAATTATAATAGTTTTTTATATAACTACTAATTATTATTTAAAACTTTAAAAAAAAGGTTTAGAAGTTATACAACTTTCTCAAAATACTTATAGATAAAAGGATCTTTTTTTAAATCTATTTATAAAGCTTATATAAATAGGGAAAAACTCTAGAGATTTCTCTTTAAAAGGATATATTAGATTAAGAGAAATATATTTTAGATATATACTTTATAGAACTATATTAATACGCTCCTTTTAGGTATCTAGTATTTCTATAGTCTCCTAAGTGATTTTAGATTAAAATAATAACAATACGATTAATTTAACAAAAATGCCTTAAAAGGAGATGAAGCGAGATGTAAAGTATTATTTTAAGAAAAAGGAAGATAGCATAAAGCCCCTTAAGAAGGCTAATAAAAAGGCTTTTTAAAAACCATACTTCATACTATAAGAAATATCTAATATAGATAGTATTATATAGTTTGATTAGTAATATAAAGGGGGGACGAAGTTGTCTAGAAATAAGGCTTATAACTATTATGAAGGTATGTAAGCTATAGGGAATATATATAAGGAAGTAAAAATACTTGAAAAATACTTGATTTCAATATGTACAGGATACTTAATCTAAGGGATATTTTAAACTTATAGATTATAGCTATAGAGTAGTGTTTAGCTATATATATAGTATATACTACTTCGTAATAATACTAATAATGTTTTATTATAAAATATATTTCTAGAATGAAATTCTTCTTAGATAGGAAAATAAGACTATTAATTTCAAAATATAAATAAAGAATTACTACTTGTTGAAAATATAAATATTACTATTCTAAAATAATATTTCACATAATCTAAGAGGAAAAAGATAGTACTGAAAATATTAAAATAGTATTTATTACTAAGACTACTTTAATTTACTATATTCTAAAGTAAATACTATTTATTTAAATTAAGACTTCTTAAAAATATAGGTATAGTACTTTCTTTTCTATATAAAAGATAAAGGAAATAATGAGAAAGTTAGAAAATGAATACTATATATTTTAGCTTATTTAACTCTTTATATCAATTAGGTAATGATAAATATTAAGATTGAATACTAGTTAATATAGTTAGAAGTTATATATCTAGTTTAAATTATTTGAAAACTGGGATATTAATTTAATTAGCTAAGAAAATACTTTTGATTATATTAATAGACTATCTTTCTATACTAAGTATTATAGTCTAAATATATCCTTTTACTATAAATAGAAGAAGGGTCAATTTACACTTCGTTTTAGTAGTTAAATATGTTTTATAATTTTAATTAGAGTATTATTATATTACTAGAAGTATTAATATTATTTTAGATATATTATTCAGAATATAAACTAGTTAAATATTTATAAGGGTTTTGTGGCAAGAGAAGGATTAATAGTAAAAAGTAGGTCTCTATAAGTTATAAGACTTCAACTTAATAGGCTAAATAATAGTAGCTATAAGAAGGCTTTTATACTATAATAGCCTTAGGCTACTATATTATATAATCTATATCTATATAATAATCTGATTCTAGCTATCCTAGGTCTCTATATAAACTATAAGATATATTTTTATAACTATTCCCCCCTTTAGAAGCTTTAGGCCTTTAAGTCTATAAATACTATATAGCTATTTTAATAGCTTTACTAACTATTTACTAACTACTAGGCAATGTGATGAATTAAATAATAGTTAAATAAAAGAATAAAAGTTGTGAAATAAAAAATTCTTCTTATATATATTAATAGATAAGACTTATCCTATATATATATATACTAAGACATAAGGCTCTTATTATTATATTAAGTCAATAAGACTTTCTATAGGTTTATTAATCTATAGAGGTCTCTTACTTATTAGCAAAACTTTAATCTATTAACTAATAAAACTAATATATTAACTAGAATCTTCAGGATAAAACCTAAAATATTTGTTTCCTTTTTATATATATAGTTTATTAAAAAGTATTTGAATACTAATTAGATATGTCGAATTAATCATATTATTATTATTAAATCAAAAATCGCTTAGGAGGCTACAGAAGTACTAGATACCCAATGGGAACGAACATATTAATATAATTCCACAAGGTATATACCCAAAATACATCTCTCTCCATCTAATACACCTTTTTAAGGAGAAATCTCTAGAACTTCTCCCTACCTATATAAACTTTATAAATAGATTCAAAAATAGATCCTTTTATCTATAAATCCTTTAAAAAAATTACACAACTTCTAAACCCTCCTTTTTAATTTTTCAAATAATAATTAGTAATCGTATAAAAGAATACTATAATTAGCTAAGTAGTACTAATCTCATTTTTAGTACTTATTATCTTATTAATTAAGAACTCTTAAGTTTTAATATAAGTTATTAACCTTATTATATAGCTATATATTTTACTTCTTCTCTCTTTAACTATACATTTTTATTAAATAATATATAAATTTTCAAAATGAATTCCTTTTACTATTATATTACTAACTTATATAAAAATCTTAAGATATCTTCTCCTACTCTTAAAAGTTCTCTTAAAAAAACCCTTACTACCCCCAGCATATCCCCTAATAATTCTAAACTCGCATAAAAAGTAATTAAAAATACTACTTTATTTATTATTAACATAATAATTAGCTATATAACAATTAGTAATAAAACTACCAACTAAAATACCAAAAATACAATTAATAACAAAAACCTTAAAAAAACTCCTTATTATTCTAAGAGAACTATAAAACGCTCTATACCTACCCCTAAGTCGTCTACTCCTACTTCTAAAAAATAGAAGAAACCTACTACTACTAAAAGCTCTCCTATAACCAAAATCGCTAAGATTCCTATACTTAAAACCACCCCCACACCTAAAACTACTAAAGTAATTCTAACCTTATCTAATTATAAATACAAATATATAAATAAGGAAAATAAAAAAGAACCTTATAATCCCTATCTTAATTACTTATCTTTTCTTATTAAGAATCATAATACTTTTAAGATCTATTACTAAAATCCCTATTACTACTATAAATACTATTTAACTAGTAATACTTATAAACTAAATATAAAAATAACTATTTATCTCTAAACTAAATTCCTTACTATCTATAATAATAAGAATATCAAACTTATAATAAGTATCTCCTATATAGTCTTCTAATTAGCTTTCCTAATTTATATACTTCTAAATAGTTTCTATTAAATACTAGGAGCTTCATAATATTATTACTACTACTTATACTAATTATACTAAAAGTCACTTAACTCCTATACCTACTCCCTATACTCTATCTATAACCCTTATAGTTCTTATAATTCTTACTACTACTATAGTTTCTTTAAATAACCCTTTTATAAATAGTACTAATAGTATTAGCTCTCTCCCTCTAGGCGAAAACCTAATTACTAATTCGCATCATTCTCTCAACTTTTACCTCTCATTCTACCTAAATAGCTATACCCCTAATACCCTCCTTAAGTTACTTCTTAATACCTATAAACAAATTACTTATTATAACAATCCTTTAGGATAATAATATAATAATTTAATTTATTATTTTAAACCTCAACTCTAAAAAATCAGTCTTAATTTATAAACTTTACACCCTTAGATACCTTTTTATTTATAAACTTCAACCCTAAATTTAAAAATACTTTACTCTCTCATACTTTTAAGCTTAATAGTAATCTTATATAATTTATCACTTATCTATATCCTATACTAATTCTACTTAAAAAAACTTTAATTATACTTCCTTATCTTTCTTAAAATTACTTATATAATTTCTTTTAAAGAATCTTACTTATAACTTAAACCTAATTACTTTTAAAACCTCTTAAATAGTTATATTAATAGAACCTTAATTAAACTATCTACTACTAATTATACTAAAAAAATATAAATAACTAATCGTCTTTTTTCAGAAATCTCTTAATAGAACTAGTAGTTATAAATATCTATATATCTTAAATAAGTTTAAAGCCTTACAAGCTCCTTAAAGACCAAACTTACTATTTAAAAGTTATTATACTAGATCTTAATTATTACTAGTTAGCTCTTATTAATAAGGAATCTTATTTCTTTTAAGCTTTTTATTAATAGCGAGAATTATAATAAAACTAATAAATAACTTATAAATAGTACCTCTTTTACTACTAAGGAAAAAGAGAGTAACTTAGCTTCTATAGTTAATATTATAACTATAGATTACTTTATAGCTTTCTAAATAATACTCCTTCTAAATAGCTTTATTACAAAGCCCTAAGAGTTCTTTCAATCCTATATATTATCTCTAAAGCTTATATTTAAAAAAACTACTAAAGTATCTTCTAAACTCTCTAGCTTTACATTATACTCAAAGTATAAGTATTAAGTCTTATAGATATAGTTAAGTATTTAGTTTACTACTTCTTAATACTAAAAGCTAGGGTTTTAATTAAAACAAGCTAACTAACTAGTAATAAATACTATATTAAACTTTATTATAACTACTACATATAGTATTATACTTACTTTTTTCTAATAGAAATTTATTTCATAATATAAAACTTCTTTTTTATATAAAAAGAACTCTAAGCATACTATAAGAGATTTATCTCTCACCTTAAGTTAGTATCCCTCTAGTAAGAATTTATAAATCTTCTCTATATATACAACTTATAAGAACTATAATTTTTAAGCCTCTTCATTACATAAGACCTTAATACTAAAGAATTACTATAAGTCCTCTCTTCTCTTAAAATAGTATTATAACTAGAAGTCTTATATAACTTCTTTTATAAGACTTTCTTATACTTTTAAGAAAACTAAGACGTAATTATTAATATAAAAAAAGAAAAGAACTTAGTCTTTATACTAATAATAATCCTCCCTAGAAACACAAAAGAACTATAAATCCCTAAAGCCCTTCTTAAAATATTACTACTATAGTATAAGGGATTGCTAAAAGCTATAGAACGCTTTTAGGAACTTTAGAACCCTACTTAGTATCTCATATCCTAAAGGTATTCATATATAAATCTCTTTATCAATCTCAGTATAAATAAAAACATTTACTATATCATACTATAAAAACTCAAAGTCGAAACGTATCGTAATTACTATAAATACTCTAAATAATATTCCTATAAGTATTATTATATAGGTATCACACTTATCTTTAGATTACTAATCTCCTCTTATAACTAGGTAAACTTTAAACTTTAGCAACTATTTATACTTATCAAACTTATAAATATAAACCTAGTAGTATTTAAAAACTATTTAACTTCTTATAGTTAGCTTATTAACTTCAATCCATAATTATAAAATCTAATAACCTCTTAAATATACTTCCTTAACTTCTTAAAACCTCTAAACTAATAGGTAAATATCCTAAAAACTTATACCCTTCTTTTTTATATAATTTAAATATTCTTCTTAACTTATAAACTACTAATAAGATATTAAGAAAAAAAATAACTCTTACTAATATATACTTTTAAAACTTAAGGATTTTATATTATATTATAGTAACTAGGATCTTCCTAAAAATATATAAAACTCTTCTTAACCTTATTTTAAACTTTTCAAACTACTTAAAAATAATAAATAACTAACTAAATAACTAGGATACTACTTATATCTCCTTTTACTTACCTTATATACTAATAGCCTTACTACTACTTACTCCAAATTATCTACTTTAATAAAACTCTTAAGTTAACTAAGCCTTAAAAGTCTACCTAAAGAAGCAACTAGTTTTATATAAACTCTAAAATCTCTACATACCTCATATCCCACTAAAAAAACTACTTTAAAAAATATTCATAAAATAAATCTCATTATAAATAAAGTCTATAACTACCCCCCTTCCTCACATTCCTTCTTTAATACCTCTTTAAAAACTACTACAAAACTCATAGATTCTAAAAAAAAAAGAAAAATAAACTAGAACTTAAATCTTACCTCAAAATAAATAGGTTTCTCTTTAAAATCTTAAGTACTTACTTACTTAATACTCAGCTTAATTAAAAACTATTTAATAACCTTATCTACTTCCTTATTAACATTTTACCTTATAAGTATACTTTTTAATTACTTTATAAACTTAGTAATCCTTCTTTAAATCTCCTTAAGATTCATCTATAATATCTCATATATAAACTCTTTAAAATTACTATTAAAAAACTCCTTCTTATTAAATATTACATCTTAAATTATAAAAACCTCTTTCTAAAAAGGATTCTAAATCCTAAAAAAATTACTCAAAATATAACCTACTAAGAACCCTAGTAGGATTCTCAATACGAGCTTTTAGTATTAATTCTATTTCAACTAAACTTCATAAATCATCATATAAACTTAATATCTATATACCTTTAAATAAGAGAAGTCTAGAGTTAATATATAAATATTCTTATCTTTCTAGAAATATCAATAGAACTATTCATATAATATCTTCCAGCCTCACAAAACTAAAAAAATACAATTATATATATATATATATAGCCACCTTAAAAACTTCTAGCTATAAATCATAAAGTAGAAATACCTTAATAACTATAAACCTCACATACTTTTTAATTACTACTACTACTCTTTCTATTCTTCTATTCTACACTTAAGTATTTAGTATAAAAGGTTCAAACTTAATACCCCTCTCATAGATCTCTACCTAGATTACTCTATACTTCCAGATCTTATTATCTACCTCAATCTCTTTAATTACAATCTTATATATTATCTTTAGAAAATTAAAAAACTCTCTAATAACCCCTAAAACTTCTTCTATTCTTCTCAAATAAAAATAAAAATCCCATACTAAACTAATTACTTAATCTATAAAGATTACTACTAATATATAACCTTTATAGCCCTTATTAAAATCATAAAAGTCAATAGTAATTTTCTCCCCTAAATTAGCATACTATACCACCTCCTTTAAAACTCTACATACTACTCTACACATCTTCCCTCTCACACACATCACAGTCTATAGTTAAAACCGCATAAAACTAAGATTTCAATCTTACTCCCCTAGTAGAAATTAATAAGTAATTTATTACTTCGAAACCTAAGTACCCCAGCCTTATATACCAGAACTTTTAAAACCTAACTATAAAACACTTTCATATAAAAGTAGTATACTTATATTACTAACAAAACTCTAGAAGTTTATTTCAAAATAAAAACCTCATAACTCTAGATATTTCAAAAGCAGCTTCCTAAAAAAAGTTATATTTAAGTATATATTATCTACTTATAATCTCAAGAAAACAAAAATAAGTCCTATCTACTTTCTATATACAACTATTTCCTAAACCCTAATCCTACTATAAACCTTTCTTATAAAACTTCTTAAATAAGACTAAATTACTTATAAAACTAAAGTATAATACTATATTATAAAACTACAACTTTATAAACCTATAGGAACTTCAGATAGTAATTACTATAATACTATAACTTTCAATAGGGATCTTCTAAACTCTAACCTAAAAATAATTATTTATAAAAAATCTTATAAGAATTTAAAACTACTTTATATTATTAAACATATATATTATTAATCCTAAATCTAAGATTATAAAACTCGTAAAAATATAAAGTTTATCTAAAACTATTAAAATAGTATTTATTATACTATAAAACTATCTATATAATTAAAAAATCGAAATTAAATCTAGAATCTTCCTTATATACCTCATGAAATCTTTATTAAATTTTATCCTCCTATCTAAAATATCCTAAATTCCTTAATTAAACTTCTAAATATAATATTAGATCTCTTTATTAATATAGAAGTATTTTAAGAAAAAATATTTTATCTAGTAAATCTTACAACTAGTATTTCTATTCAACTTATATTTCTTATTATTATCTAAATCTCACTTATAATACTTATTAATATATTAATTAGGAGTACTTCTCCCCCTCTAAATTTGACTTTAACCTTAACCTCTTATAAAAAGAAGAAATCTTTCTACTACTTCTCTATTAGTTATCTAAATATCTATAAAACTAAATATCCCTCTTGCTAGTCTAGCTTTTATTAGAGCGATCTTTTAATTTAAAATAAAAAAATAAGTCTAACTAATAATTTTAATAACTATTAAATTATTATCTCAAGCCTTTTAAAAAATTATAATTTAATATAAAAAGATCTAAAACTCAATCTAAATACTTATAAAAACTATAATATACTCTATAAACTAAATAGTAAACTTATAAATATTTAGAATCCTAATATTAAAATACTTATAAATAACTTTCTCCTATTAAGAAACCTAAACTTCTATATTACTCTTAAAACTTAATTTCTTCTTAATAAACTCTATAAGTATTACTTAGTATTCTATAATTACTTCTACTTTTTTCTCTATCTTACTATAATTTATATAACTCTTAAGCTTAAATAGCTATATATTGAAACCTCCTATAGTACTATAAGAATACTTTAAGAAATTTAGAAAAACTATATCTCTAATATATTCTTATACTACTTATATCTTTTTTATTCTTTTATAATATATTTTTACTTAAAAAGCATATTCAGTTTATCTTCTCTTATAAAAAGCTATATTAATAATTAAGAAATACTTAAAAGCTATAATATATAAAATAATATTTCCCTCAGTGAGGATAATCCCAATATCTTCTTCAACCTTAAAAATTGTAGTTTAAGATTAAAATACAACCTATAATAACTATTAAGCTCTTATTAAGTAGTTAGAAATCTTAAAAATCTTTAGTTTAGTAGTAAACCTCTTATATTTTTCACTAGATTTTCCTAAGAGCATTTTATTATAAAATAAGGGGTTTACAAAATCCTAAAAGCTATAAAACTAGTATAAAAACTCAGTCTAATTAATCTAGAAAACCCAATCCTTTAGGTTATTTAAAATAATCTTTTTAGAAGAAGTAGACATTTCTCTTTATAGTCTTAAGAGGTTTCTAATTCAGATAGTTCTTTTATAATACATATAAAACTCTTAATTATCAAATTAATCATATTATTATTATTAAATCAAAAATCGCTTAGGAGGCTATAGAAGTACTAGATACCTAATAGGAACGTATTAACATAATTCCACAAGATACATACCCAAAATACATCTCTCTCCATCTAACAAAATATATAAAACTTCTTATAATTAATCCAACTATTAAAATATTAATATATACTTACTAATAAGCTATTAATCTTCTAAAGTATTTTCATTATATTATAATCTTTTAACTCTAAGTTCAATATAACTTTAGAAACCCTTTAATATTAAGCCTTTAAGGTTAAGTAATTATTATAGACTTTTATAAAATAACTTTAGTTCAAATAGAATATATAGAATTTATTCCAATAATAAGTAGTTATACTATAGCCTAACTTATTATATATTTTATATAAGACTTTAAAATATGATTACTTTAGGATTCCTTTGAAATTATTAATTTACTTATAGTAGTTAGTATTAGGGCGCGCCAGTAGCCCCTAGCTAGCCCCTAGCTAGGCTACTACTTAGTCATATATAAGAAGGAGTATTTAGGCTATAATAGCTGGGATCCTAGTTTAAGGAGTCAGATTTGAATATATTAATAATCTTATACTTATATTTGCCCCCCTATATAAATCTATCACTTAGTTACTAAATTATTTATAATATATTTAAATCTCTATTTATCCTTAGGGTTCTAATTAGTAGGTTATATAGGGGGTACTAATGCTATAACAGTAGTAGTTTTAGGGTTTAGTATATATAGTATTAATAAAGTTATCCTAAGAAAGATATTAGTATAATACCAAGGTAGTAGATATAGAGATCTTAATATATAACTACTATGAGGTTATTTCAAAAGGCTATGGTATTAAGGTTATTATAAAAGGTATATTAAAAAGGTACTAGTGTAATACTAGAGTAGTAGATAATAAGATTCCGATATATATAGTATTAATAAGGCTACTCCATAAGGTTAGAATAAGGCTATTATAAGAGAAGTATATTAAAAAAATACTAGTATAGTATTAGAGCAGTAGACAATAAGATTTCAATATATATAGTATTAATAAGGTTACTATATAAGGTTAAGATAAGGCTATTTCAAGAGAGGTATATTAGAAAGATATTAGTATAGTACTAGTATAGTATTAGTACAGTAAATAATAAGATTTCAATATATATAGTATTAATAAGGCTACCACATTAGAGACTAGTGATATCTATCAATAGACTCAAAGCCTATAAAAGGGGGTACTAGGGTATATATAGATATAGGGATTTCAATATATAGTATTAATAAGGTTATTATAATAAGACTACTACATAAGAGGCTACTATAAAGAATAACCAGAGGGGCACTAGTATACATACAGACAACTAGAGAAACACTAGTACCTATTTAGTAATATAGATTTCAGTATATATAGTCTTTATAAAACTATAGTAATAAGGCTAGTAGAGGGGTACTAGGTAAGTAGAAGTTTTGAGGTTTTCAAGGTAGCTACTTCAAAGCAGCTATTTTAAGTAGTATGAAGGTATTTAAGGGTATATATTATATAGCGATATATAGTTATAAATACTAGGGGTACTAGGGGCCCCTTTAGTAATATAGAAAGCAGGTAGTATACTATAACTATAGTAGATATAAAGTTCTTATAACTAGAAGTAAGGAAGAAATCCTTCTAGTATCTCTATAGTTAAAAAAAACTAATAGCTCTATATAGGAACTTTAGGTCATTAAAATATAGTTATAGTTAGAATATATCTAAAAATTAATATTAACTAGGATTACTAGTATTAAGAAGTTAGATATAAAGTTTAGGAGGGACTCCTAAGTCTTAATTAAAAAAAGAATGCTAGAAAGTTATTACTTCTAATGCTTTATAGTTAGCTATAAAGGCTTTTAGGCTAAAAAAGCTTTAAGGCTAAAAAAGCTTTAAAGCTATAAATATATAAGAGATAGTATAGCTAGAGTTTAATAGGTCTCTTAAAAATATATATTTAATCTTAAAACATACTTATAAGGTCTCTTATTATAACTATATCGTGATAGCTTTATGCCTGTAAGCTGCTATCCTGAATTATATAACCTACTTATATAAGATACTTCTTATATAAAACATACTTACAAATCTATATATTAGATAGTACTACTCTATAGATAGTTTTTAATATAAATAACCTTTTATTTGTTTATCTCTATAGGCCTAATAGTATAATTTATAATAATTATAAGCCTAGTTTTAAATACTTTCTAAGATCTATTAATCAAACTATATATATTAGATTTAAATTATTTTTAAACTTTCTTCTTATTTTTTTTTACTTCCCAGTTAATTAACTAGTTATATTTATTATATTATTCTAATTAGTCTTGTTATTAGGTTTTAAGATTTTAATTTATTTTAATAGTTATTATAACTAGCCTTAGTAATATAATATCTACAAATATTATATTAAGGTAAAACATATTTAGAAATATATTAATCTTAATAAACCTTATCTTTTAAAATTCAACTCTTAAGAAGAACTATACTTTTTTAAGGAATATATTTAAGATAAGAATATTTAAAACTAATTTATTTAAATAGCTTAAGTTATATTATAGTTTTAGGATAAACTTACTTAGGATAACTTTTTATATTTAACCTCTTCAGTAACTTTATCTTAAAATACTCCTACTTTTAAAATAATAATTAGTACCCCTAAGATTTGAAATAAATATAAAGTATACTTATACCTCTCTATAACTAGAACTTCTAAAAGTAGAAAAGTTAAAAAAGGCCTTAAAGCTATAGAGTAGTAGGTTAATATAATTATTAATATTAACTTATTCTAAATAGTATATTCTAAATAGCTCTTTATAAATAATACTTCTTTTTATAACCTTATTATTAATTTTAAATACTATCTTACTTTATTAGAATCTAACGTGTTAACAATAATTAGAAAAAACATAACTTAACTTTTACTTAAGTAAAGACTTTAAATAATATATCTATTTAATATAATAATTAGAATAATACCTACTTTTATACTATTGAGTATAATAGCCCTAAGATTACTAATATTCTAAAAATAGAAAACTTCTTAATTACTATAAGAGCTTATTTTACTTTAGATTAGATGAATATTTAGTTTAATTATATTACTATAGATAAATATATAGATATTAATATCTACTTTCTTTAGGAGTACAGAGATATCTTTTCTAATTTTAAATATTATAAGAGTTTATTAAGAAAGTCTTATAGTAAATAAGGGGTTTATATAACTTCTATAAGGTAACTAATTAAAGGTTCTATATCTATTTTATAAAGAATAAGTTAGATAGAGTTATCCAAAGTATATCTTTATAATATATTAGGCTATTTTTAATCTCCTTTTAGTTATAAATATCTTAAGATTATTTTAAAAAGTAGTTCAAATTAGTATAGTAGATATATTTCGGACAGTAAGAAGATTTATATCTAAAACTATCTAAATAAAAACTATTTTAATAATTTTTATATAGATTTAACTTGAATTAGTTAGTTAAAAGTCTTATGTAAGAAGTAGTAAGGAGGGAAAAGAAGTAGAGATAATAGAAATTATAGATAAAATAGTTAATTTTAACTTATTTTATAATATCTCTTTAATATCATAGTTATTACTATTAACTCCTCCCTTCTAGAAAAGCCTTCCATATAAACCCTAAGTTATTTAATATATTTACTATTCCTATCTCTTTATACTATGTATTAAAAAATAGTATAATTATAGATAATTATAATATTACTTATTTTATTAATTAAAAAGACTTTTTAAAACCTAGTTCTTATGAGGTTTTAATAATAAGTATTTAGGTTAAAAGTAGTATTATATTTTTCCCTATTTTTAAGAAGAAATACTATATATTAAAAATTATCCTAAATAGCTTAAATAGAATAAAGATAGACTTTGTCCTAAAAGATATCTATTATATTAAGAACTTTTATATAAATATTATTTTAGAAGTATTATTCTAAAAGAAGAATATCTAGTATTTTAGTCTTAATTATACGTTTTAGTTTAGAAAGGAGAATAATAATATTATTATATATAACTTTATAAATACAATAAACTCAGTTTTCTTTGAATATACTCCTATTTCTACTTATTCTAATATAATCCTATTTAATACTATATATATTATTAACTTTTATATATTTTAAATAAACTTTTATCTTTTAAAAGAGTTCCTATATAAGTAAGAAGGCTTAGTATATTTTTAGTATTTATAATTAGATTACTTAGAACTTAATATTCTTACTAAAATTATTATTTATATTTAGAAAGTAAAGATTAAACTGATAACTTATTTAGAATATAAGTATTATATAATTACTTATACTTAATAAGTTATTTCCTCATGAATATTAAAATATTAAACTTAATAATTTTATTATTATATTATTTAAGATCTTTTTAACTACCTTTTTATATATAATATATTATATTAAGTAATAGTAATTAAAGGTAAATATATAAATCATCTCTTTATCTTTATCTTTCTAAATAAAACCTTAGAATAAATCTTTAATATATTATATTATTTTAAATAGTAGATATTATATTAGAAGGGTTTTACTATCTATAAGATCTAATAGGATATTAAAAGAGTAATTATTATAATTAATAAATAAATGAAATATTAGATATTTATTAATAAAAAGAGTATTAAACTTAAGTTTTCTCCCCTATATATAAAAGAACTAATAAGTAGTTAGGAATATACTAAGTAAGAGATTATTATTAGATCTATTAAAATACTTATTAATATAAACCTCCTATTTTATCTCTAGCTAGAAATAGTTAAATCTATTACTTTTATTTATAATACTAACTTATAAGTAAACTCTAAGTAGAAATTACTTATTAAGATTAAGGAAGAATAGTTCTAATAATATATAAAGTAAAATATCTAAAGATATATTATCTCTCTAATAAAAGATCTATATCCTAATTAGAAGTATTTTTATATATATAGATACTAAGTATACCTACTTAAGAAAGACTAAGAGTAAGAACTTTATAAATAATAATTTAAAATAGAATTAAGGGGTTATATTGAATACCTAATTAGATATATACTTAATATACATAATTTCTACTAGATCTAGATCCTTTTACTTAACTAGGAAATAATAATATAGAACATTAAATTTAATAAATTTAAATTCTATATAAAAGAAGATACTAAATAAGTTATTCTAAAAGACCTTATTTAAGTAATAGTTAAAGAAATGGAGGAAAATTCTAATATAATATATAATATATTCTAGATATTTAAAATCCTTAATTTAATTAGTATTACTTAGATCCTATCTTATAAGATATTAACTATCCTAAGTATTATAATAGAGGCTAAGAAGGAGTTTAAAAATATTAAAACTACTCTTAGTAAGCTTCTTCTAAAATAAGGGGAATAATTAATAATATTAGAATTAATCTTTAAGCTAAGTAATTTACTTAAGATTATTAATTTTGAAGAATTTCTATTTAGTAAGAAAATTAAAAGTATTATTTAAATCTAAATAGATAAACTAATAGAACTATCTATCTTAATAATAAATAAATATATTATACATATTACTTATACTTAAGATATATAGTTATATATTATAAAGAGTAAATTTATTCTAATAGTTAAATTCTAATATAGAAGAACTATAAGAAGTAACTAATTAACATAAAATAACTATAAGGTCTAAAGTCTTAAGCTAGATTTATCTTAAAATAGTAATTTTAACTAATACCTTATATACTTTATATCTATAATTACTATTTAAATATATAAGGTTCCTCTTAGTCTATATTTATTTACTTAACTATAGCTTACTTAGAATGAGTTATATAATTATTTTATATTCTACTTTATTATTTTAATAGAGACTTTTTAGATAAAATACTTTTATATAAAAGCTTCCTCTATAAATAATATTTATAACTAAGTAGGTTTAGTAAAGTAAGAAACTAGGGAATTTAATCTAATTATATTAATAGAAACTTAATATTCTAAATAGTGTCTAAAAGATACTACTACTTCTACATAACTACTTTATTCTTTTTTAATTAATTAATTACTTTATCCTATTAGTATTCTACTATATATATATAAAGACTAATTTTTAAAACCATTAATTATATAGAAGGGAATCTTTTACCTCTTAGAGTAACTTTAGGATTTCTTCTTATAAGTAGTATATATAGAAATAAGTATGTTTTAAAAGAAGGAAATTTAAAAGATTATCCTATAGGATAGATTTAAAAAGAAACTAATTCTACTTAAGTAATTTCTCTTATATAAGAAGGATAAAGATAGATTCTTTAATTATTATAAAATAAAGTTTTATATATATAGCAACTTATAGTAGCTAGACCTTTTTAGATATATATGTATTATAATATTAACTATATAAACTTTCTATATAGTAATAGTAATTATAATATATTTCAATTTAGAGATATTCTGGCTAGATATTATTAATACTTTCTTTAATACTTATTTAAATCCTGAAAGAATTCTTATATAATACTAGCTTTTAGAAGGCTTTTAGTAATTTAGAAGTTATATTAAATTTGTTTACGCATTTTATAGTCTATATAATATACTATTCTTATAGTATTCAGAGTTCTTATTAATACTTATTTACTTAAGATTCTATCTTATAAATAAAGATTTATACTTCTTCTAGACTTTAAATAAATATATATTTATTATATTGTATATTAATAATAGGAGGGGCTAATAGCTCGCTCTCTACTACGACTATCAGTAGACATATTGCCTCCTGAAGTATAACTTCAACCCTCCTACCCCCCTACTAACTACTATAACTAGCCCCTAATTAATCTAAAGTTAAACCCCTTATGACTATAGTTAGTATACCTACCTTATATCAACCATTTTAATAATAAATAACTAATAACTTCTTCTATAACAACTTTATACCTTTATACCTTTATATCTTTATAACTATATATAATTCAAATATCTCGAGATATTTAATTACTACTAACTATAAATATTCTATTTAAATATTTATTATAACCTTAATATCTACAACTTTAATATCTTTATTATAAACTAAGCCCTACTTATCCTTAAGATAAAACTTTATACTATTAATATAAAGATTTTCTACTATTAATATAAACTAATTTATAATCTCTATATAAATATAGTAGGACTCAGCCTACTCTTATTAATAGATAATCTTAATATATTAAATATAGCTAATATATAAATAATACTTATATAGATATAAATATTTCTAGTATAACTAGATAGTCTTTAAAACCTTTATAATTACATTACTATAATACTCTAAAATATCTAATAACTAGTATTATAATAATATATTAATATTAAAATTTTATCTAATTAATATTTAGTCTTTAATATTATTAGCTTAATATAGTAAATTATAAATTAACTAGATAATATTCTTTTAAATATCTACAGGCTATTTATTAATTATAATATTTAAAATAATTTTATGAAAACTTATTCTAATAAAATAATAATTTTAATTATAATAGTTATAGCTAGATATTTCTATACTTATTCTATAGTACTTCTTTTATAAGTAGCTATATAAATTTCAATGAGATTTTAATTATATTATAAAAGATATAGAAGAATAATAGATTATAGAATACCTAGCTCTTAGTATTCTATTTTATTCTATTTTTAAGAAGTTTATAAAAGTTCTTAACTTTATAACCTTAGTAGTTATTTTCAGCTATATATATTAAGCCTTAGTTTTAATAAAACTCTCCCTAATTATTACTATTAGGTTTTCTACTACTATAAGGTTAAATATTAGAACTAGAGGTATAATTATTTATAATAATAAGTAATTTTATTACTATTTTAACTAGTTATAAACTAGTATTAATATAAATACTATTATTAGGTAAGATTTATAGTTAAATCTATATATAGGGTGTAGAGCTTAGATACCATTCTAAGTATAAAGCAAAAGTGACTAAATATTAATAATATCCCTATTTTTTCCTACTACTTAGTAGTAATATATATTATTTAATTTATCTTATAACTAAAAGATATTTATAAAATAAAGGACTAGGAGTTAGTAGAATAATTCTTTAGGATATAAATTATTTAATATTAATAGGTAAAAATAATTAACTTTATCTATAATTAATATATTAAAAAGATTACTAAGTTTTATAATCTAATTAATATGATTTTACTTCTAATTCCTATTTCTATAGTCTTTTTTATCTTAAATCTAAGTATTACTATAACTTTTAAAATTAAAGAGTTCTAAGAAAAGATTAGATTGGTATTTTATATATTAACTATAATCTGCCTTAATATCTCCTTATTATGTACTTAGCTTTTATATTATTTTATAAATCCTTCTTATTAATACTTCTTAGTAATTAACCAAATAATCTATTATTTATATTTTATTTACTTTTTTATAATTTACTATAGAAACTTAGGGGGTAAATAAATATTATTAATTATAGGAGATACTTTATTTGCTAATAATAATAAGATATAAAAGTCTTCTTAAAGATATATAATCTCTTTTTTTAGAAAACTAATTTAATAGAAGTTTACTTATTAGATTATTGTTACTATATCTACTACTAAGGTAGAATTCCTAGTATTTAAACATATTATAATGGAGACTATAATACTTAAGTAACTTTTTAAGGATATTATTTTAGAGTTAGGTAATATCTAGAAGATATACTGTAATAATAGCTAAATAATTTGCCTTATTATTAATACTAGAGAGTAAGTTTCTATATATTTTTACTATATAGATATTTAGAATATATAATTCTATTAGGAATATATAGTAGGTTTATTTAATATTATCTATATACTAATAAATAATATATTAATTGATAGATTAATAAAAGTATTCTTAAGATTTAAATTTAAATACTTCTAAGGTCTTTTTAATTTTTAAGAAGTATAATTCTAAGAATAGTTTTTATAAGAAGTTTACCTATTAGAATAAGTATATAAATAATTATTTACAAATATATTAGATATTTAGTAGATATCTCTTATAAGGACTTAATAATAATTCTATTATTCTATCTATCTCTTTTCTTTACTTATAAATAGAAATATTAATTATCTTACTATTTATAATTTTAATTATATTTATAAATATATTACTAAGAGGAATATAACTTAGTAATATAAAAGTTAGACAAATTGAAATTACTCTATAGGATATAAATTATAAAAAGATATAAACTTTACCTAAGAAGGTAGTAAGTATGAGAAATTTTAAAATACCTAAGAATATTATACTAGTTTCCTTATTTTCTACTTAGGAGAATAATTTTATATAGAGATATAATATTCTAATATAAGTTAGTAATATCTTATAGAATATTTCTAATAATAAAACTATTAAGGACTAGTTATAATTTATAAATAGAAAGATTAATTATAATTAGATAAGTATTAGTTTTAGAAATACTCCCAATAAGTATTAATTTAAAATAACTTCTATTTTTACCTATAGATATAGGAGTAAGAACTCATTCTAAAATAACTATCTTGTTAACTATTTCTTAAGAAATAAAACTACTATTATTAGACTTATTAAAAAGTACTAGTTATAACATAGTTTTAATTTACTTAAGTTTTTAGATAATAGTTAGTTTATATTATAAGTAGTATAAGATTTATTAGATATATTAAAATAGTAAAACTACTATTTTAAATAAGTTTAAAATACTAGGGCTTTAATGTTACTAACTAGTTAGATAAAAGTATATATAGGATCTTATTTATAATATATTATTAGTATTTACTTAACTAAGCTGATTTTATATAGTAATAGTTATCCTATAAGCTTCTAGTAAGTATACCATAAATATAAGTTTTATATATAATACTTATAAAAATTATCTAATTCTAGTTTATTATTTTACTTCTTTTTAAGTTTATATTTTTTATATTACTATTAGTATATAAAATAATTAACTAAATACTATTAATAAATTAGATTAATATTAGTAATACTTATTAGCAGAAGGATTATTATTCCTTTCTCCTAAGAGGGATTTTTCCTAAGTCTTCTTAAGGATTAGATTATTACTTCTTACTTCTATAGGTTATACTTCTTTTAAAATAAAGTATTAGTTAATGCTATTTTAGAGGTTTATTATTTAATAAATTTATTAAAACATTACTATTTCTTATTAAGTTTAAATATAGGGGAGTTATTCTAATTAGTATTATTTATAAATTCTTTATCTTACTCTTAGGGCTTAAATATAGGGGAGTTATTCTAACTATTATTACTTATAGGAAGTTTAGTTTATTTTTTTTATTTTAATACAGGGGAACTATTCTAGCTATTATTACTAGTATATAATTTATTTAATACTACTTAGTATAAAATAGTATAAAGAATTTCTAAAAGAAAGGTTATTATACTTATTCTTCTATAAAATAATATTAGTAGTAAATATATATATATATATGTATATATAGAGTAATTATAAATAAAAACTCATATAGTAGTAGTAGTAATAATCTAGAGAGAAAAGAAAATCGAGATAAAAGTATTATACAAAATACTATTAACTTATTATATCTTTATAATTCGCTTTAGTTTAAAATAATATTTTAAGTAAATATTATTGATAATTATAGAAGGAATGACTTTATATCTAACTATACTTAATATAATATTTTAGAAATAATTAGTATTTCTTTTATTTTATTTATTATTTATTCTAAAAGTTATATATATGTAGGATTGGGATTTCTAACTAATTCTATATATTAGTTAGTATTTATTTATATATAGTTATATCTAGAGGGGTATATTATAATAATTTTATACCTATAGGTTACTATTTTAAGTTATATAACCTACTTATATAAGATATTTCTTATATAAGATATACTTATAAACCTATATATTAAATAGTATTACTCTGCAGATAGCTTTTATATGAATAAGCTTTTGCTTACCTATCTCTATAAGCCTAATAGTATAATTTGTAATAAACTAGTAGTTATCAATATCTATACATTATAATTCTATATATAATTATATTCTTTTAGTAGTTTTAAAGTATATTATTCACTAGTTATTATATTAGATTTGAATAGTAAGGTAAGGCTTATATATCTTATTTGGTTACTTTCACTTTATATTTAGAATAGTATGTAAGCTTTTTATTTTATATATAGATTTAACTATAAATTCTATTTAATAATAGTATTTATATTAATACTAGCTTATAACTAGTTAAAGTAATAGTGAAATTACTTATTATTATAGATAACTATATCTCTAATTCTAATATTTAATTCTATAGTAGTAAAAGACCTTATAATAATAATCTATATAAAAAGAACCTTATTAAAACTAGGGTTTAATATATATAACTAAGGATAACTACTAAGGTTATAAAGTTGAGAATCTTTTTAAACTTCTTAAAAATAAGATAAAATAGAATACTAAACACTAGGCATTCTATAACTTATTATTCTTCTATATCTATACTTTTATAATAAATTTAAAATGCCTTTAATATCTATATAGTTATTTATAAGAGGAGAAGTATAAAATAAATATGGCAATATTCACTTATAACCCCTATAATTAAAACTATTAGTTTGTGAGATTAAATTTCAATAAACTTATCCAAAAAGCTATAATTAATAAGTAATTTATAAATATTTAAAACATAATTATCTAATTATCCTATAAATTACTATATTAAACTAAAGAATTTAGAAACTATTTATTAATTAGATAATATCTTAATATCAATATATTATTATAATATTAATTACTAGATACCTTAGAATATTATAATAATATAATGATAGTAGTTTTAAAGACTATTAAGCTATATTAGGAGTATTTATATTTATATAAGCACTATTTATATATTAGCTATATTTAATATATTAATATTATTTACTAATAAGAGTAGGTTGAGTCCTATTATACTTATATAGAGATTATAAGTTAACTTATATTAGTAGTAGAGAACCTTTATATTAATAGTATAAAGTGTTATCTTAAGGGTAAGTAGGGCTTAGTAGGAATATTAAGGTTATAAATATTAAAATTATAATAAATATTCAAATAGAATACTTATAATTAGTAGTAATTGAATATCTCGAGATATTTAAATTATATATAGCTATAAAAGTATAAGGGCATAAGGTTGTTATAGAAAAGGTTATTAGTTATTTATTATCTATAAAAAGTTAATATAAGGTAAGTATATTAATTATCGCTATAAGGAGTTTAACTCTAGATTAATTAGAAGCTAGTTATAATAGTTAGTAAGGTAGTAGGAAGGCTAAAGTTATACTTTAGGGGGTAATATATATACTAATAGTTACAGTAGAAAGCGAGCCATTAGCTCCTCCCAAGCTTACATATCTTATTTCTGTTAAATATATTTATTATAAAGTTTATTTAGAATATAGTAATAAGACAGGTAGTAAAATTAGCCTCTTAAGTAACTTAAAATAGTACTTAAGGTTCTACTTTAGTTATTAAAATAGTAATAATATCTTGTTTATTAATTTGCTATACTATTAGGCTTATAAAGAAATACATAATATATACTCAAGAATTCTTTTAATCATTACTATTATCTATAAAACTAATATTTATAGTAATTATAGAGCTATTAGATAAATTGCCAATTTTATAGCTAAATTTAAAGTAGAAGCTCTTTATCTCATTAAAGTCTTATATTATTTATTTAGTCTTTATATAATAGTTATCTAAAGGACTTTATTTAAAATATACTAATTAGCTTACTATATAGGCGACGTCTAGTCTAATTATAACTATGATATAATTAATAAAGCTAATATCTTATTAATAATATTTAATCTATATATCAGAGGCTTAATTATACTATAATAAGGATTCTTTAGTTCTTAAAGCAAATTCAAAATATTTAACATATTATATATAGTTTATAAAATATTTAAACAACTTTTTAATATATACTACTTATAAACACTATAGCCATCGCACCACTAAATCTTAAATAATCTTAATACTAAGAAGTTACTATAAGTCTTTACTTCTCTTAAAATAATACTTCTATTAAATATCTACTAATAATATAAATACCTTCAATATATCTTCTAAAGGGAAAGGAAATATATCATTATTAATATGAAAAAAAGAAGATAATATACTTCTTAAGCTAGTAATATAACTCTTCTATAATAAGTTTAAAGCTAAGATACTTAAAACCTACTTCTAAGCAGTATTACTATAAGAAAAAAACTTCTAAAAACTATATAATATTTCAGTTAAAAGGTAAGTCTTACCTAGTATTTAGTAACCTAATAGTATATCTATATAAATAACTTTATTAAGTATTATATATATAACATATTAACTATATTATACTAGAATAACTTGAATTTAAAATAGTTAGTAATTATTATAAACGTTTAGACTAATATACCTATTAGAATAGCTATATAAATCTCATAGTTATCTTATAACTATCAATATTTATAGATAACTAGTTAAGCTTTAATTTTTAAGAAATATTTATACTTATTAAACTTATAAGTATAAACTTAGTAGTATTTTAAAACTTTTAAATTTCTTATAAAAGCCTTACTAATCTTTCTCTAAAAACGTAAGTTGATATAATTCTTAAAATAAGCCTATTTAATCATTACTATAGTTTTAATATATAGATAAATAAGTATTATTAAATAAAATATAAATAATAATAATAACTTCTACTATAAACCTCCTAGAATAAGAACTTCTATTCTTTTATATTTTAAATATTTCTAATATCTAATTTGCCTTGTAGTTAAAGTTTATTATTAGAAGTTATAATATTTATATCTTAGAGTCTTTAAAAAAATTAAATTTCTAAGACGCCTTCTAATTAACTATTTATACTATTCTATAACTATAAGTAGAAATATTTGAGAATATTTTAAAATAATTAAAAGGTATTAGTTAAAAAAGTAGCTTTAAATAAAAATCTCCTAGTTATTTTAATATAATACTTTATTTATCCCTTATATTTAATTCTTTCTAGAAATATCTAAACTTCTCACCTCTCTATAATCTTATTTATATAAATAAGATTATAGAAGAATATAATAAGTAATTCTAGAGGGATTATTAATATAAATTTCATAATTTTAAATAATACTTTATAAAACTCTAAAGTAGCTATTATATAGATATAAAACCTTAAACCACTATAGCTGCTTCTTATTTTAATATAAACTACTTTATTAAATCTTTCATCAAAGCTTAAATAAGTAATTAAGCTAATTTTGAATAATTCTATTATAATTATTTATCCTTATAATTAATAAGAAATTCTATTAGAATTGAATCATTTAAAGTTATCTTATAGAAAGATTCAATTTCTATTAAAAAAGAGTTTTTTTAAAAAATAATATAAATCATTATAACTTTATTTCAAAATACATTCTATTTATAATATTGATTAATTAAAATATAACTAATTAAAAAGCTCATAAAAATGTATTCCTCAAGATATATTAAATAGTTATATTTGAATTTTATATCTATAGTAGGAATAAAGTATTTATAGTTATAAGTATAAAGGTAAGTGAAGTCTAACCTTATAGTATTATTCTTTTAAATAGCTTTATAAAACGTTTAATATAGTATTTATTAGTCTAAAAGTATATTAATATTTAGTTATAAAGAAATATTATTACTTATAAAATATTAAGCTAGAATTTATAAAGTAGTTTACTCCCGCTTGACGTAGTAGTTTAATGTCTAGCTAGCTTTTACTATTTTATAGTAAGAGTAGTAAGTTTGAATCCTATAGTAAGTAACTACAACTAGTAAGTATATACCTTCTAATTATATAAACTAAATATAGTAACTACTACTAGCTATTAGCTATTACTACTAGCTATTAATAACTAGTAACTATTAATAGCTAGTGATAGGTATTACTAGCTAGCTAGTATTAATATTATAATTTTATTATAATCTTTTAAAGAAGTAATTATAATAGATATAGGCCTATACTTTCCCTTTATAATATATCTTCTATATTTATCAGCAATTATATTAACTAACTATATTTACTACTTAAGGTTTCCTCTATTTAAATAGTTCTTTAGTACTAGTAGTATCTATAGGGTTTATAAAGCAAGAGCTAACTACTAGGTATAACTTCCTTTAAAAAGTCCCGAGAGGCATATAACTTTAAATAGATTAAAGACCTTCAATATAACTATTATAATAAAGTAGTTTACTTCTATGTTTTATAGCTCTTATATATACTTTAATAATTATTCTAATATATTTAGTATTCCTATTTCAACTTCAAGTATATAAGATAAATAGCTTGAAATATATATATTAGGTTAAATGCGGCACTATAGTAGCTAAAACTATAGTAGTAGGTGACTAAGTAGTTAACTTACTTATTTAGGCTAATAAGAGTAAAGGGAT
>AMCV02000002.1:3379176-3402157 GCA_000350065.2 Colletotrichum orbiculare MAFF 240422
CTAATAATATAAATAGTAAAGTGAAGATTATATTAATTAAAGCTTATAATAGTATTAATAAAATTAAATAATATTATACTTCTCTATGGAAAACTTATAAGATTATCTCAAGTAAAATATTAGAAATAATAGGAAAAGAAGTATTGTAAAGTATAGTTAAAATAGCTAATAATACTAATAGTTCTAATAGTCTTATATTAACTTTCNTTTATTTTTAAAATATACTTATATCTTAATATATTATTACTACTATCTCTAGATATTATAAAATATATAGTAGTTATTTAGAAAGTAATAGAAGAAGTATATAAGATCTATATATAATATTAAGTATTAGATATTTTGAATATATATAATAACTTTTTTATAGTATCTATCTATTAGCTCTTATTATAATTAGATATATATATCTATTAAGAATATTAGGATTAAATTAGATTTTTTATACTTATTTTAATTAATAGGAAGATATATAGTATAGAAATAGAAAAAAGGCTTAATACCTTCTAAATAATACTAATTAAATTACATTACTAATTTTAAATTAAAGAAGGTAATAATGAGAATCTCTATAATAATAAGATAAAAAGAAAACTTTATTTAAAAAGATAATTATAATAATAATATTTAAAGAGAAATTAAGGGAATAAAAATAATTATATAAGAATAATATTTTTATTATAAAAGCTAGGCTTTCTAGTACTATATACTATAGTATCTATTTTATAATTGAAGAAGTAGAAGTATTAATTTAGACTATTAATTTCTATTAATATAAGCTTATTATACTATTAGGGAGGGGCCAATAGCTCGCTCTCTACTACGACTATTAGTAGATATATTACCCCCTAAAGTATAACTTCAACCCTCCTACCCTCTTACTAACTACTATAGCTAGCCCCTAGTTAATCTAAAGCTAAACCCCTTATAGTTATAACTAGTATACCTACCCCGCATTAACCTTTTTAATAATAAATAACTAATAACTCCTTCTATAATAACCTTATATCCTTACGCTTTCATACTTTTATAACTATATATAATTTAAACATCTTAAGATATTTAATTACTACTAACTATAAGTATTCTATTTAAATATTTATCATAACCTTAATATCTATAATTTTAATATCCCCTAGACTAAATCCTACCTATTCCTAAGACGAGATTTTATACTATTAATATAAAAATTCTCTACTATTAATATAAATTAACTTATAATCTCTATATAAATATAATAAGACTTAACTTACTCTTATTAATAAATAATCTTAATATGTTAATTAAGTATAACTAACATATAAATAATACTTATATAGATATAGATATTTTTAATATACTTAAATAACTTTTAAAACTTCTATAATTATATTATTATAATACTCTAAAATATCTAATAATTAATATTATAATAATATATTAATATTAGAATATTATCTAATTAACACCTAGTCCCTAATATTATTAACTTAATATAATAAGTTATAAGTTAATTAGATAATATTCTTTTAAATATCTATAAGCTACTTACTAATTAGAATATTTAGGATAATTTTATAAAAGCTTATTCTAATAAAATAATAACCTTAATTATAATAATTATAACTAGATATCTCTACACCTATTTTATAATATTCTTTTTATAAATAGCTATATAGATTTCAAGGAGATTTTAATTCTATTATAAAAAATATAGAAAAATAATAGATTATAAAACGCCTAGCTTTTAATATTCTATTTTATTCTATCTTTAAAGAATTCATAAAAATTCTTAACTTTACAACCTTAGTAGTTACTTTTAGCTATATATATTAAACCCTAATTTTAATAAAGCTCTCCCTAATTATTACTATGAAGTCTTCTACTACTATAAGGTTAAATATTAGAACTAGGAGTATAATTATCTATAATAATAAGTAATCTTATTACTATTTTAACTAGTTATAAGCTAGTATTAGTATGAGTACTATTATTAAGTAAAATTTATAGTTAAATCTATATATAGGGTATAAAGCTTAGATACCATTCTAAGTATAGAGCAAAAGTAACTAAATTATAATATTAGACAAGCTTTTTAAAGAGTTATATACTAAGGGATAAGAGATTCTATTAGTAAAAGGAGTATTTTACTTTAAGTATTTTAATAGTTGAAAATATAAATAAATAAAGATCTTTAATTTTGAGTTTATTAATAAGATTAAGAGTATTAATAATATACTATATAAGAAGTTATAGCTAATTATTAAGAGATTTAATAATTAGGGGAAGATTAATATCCTTATATAATTACTAATAATATAATAGATTAGTTATTACCTCATACTAGTATTATTAGTAATATTATATTCTAATACTTCTATAGAGGTTTACTTCTATAGTATTACTTAAATATATATATAAGTAGAAATACTATTAAACTACATTATTTTAGTAAAACTACTTACTAACTTATAATAGGTATATTTAGAAAATATTATTATTACTATTATCTATTTATAATATAGCTTTAAAAAGTTAGATATATATGAGTATATAATATATTCTAATTATTATAAAAAGAAACTAGGGATAGAAACCTTATTATATAACTTATACCTTATAATCTCTAGAATAGATAATTTATATTTTAATATTATAAATATATAGATAGATAATATTCTTAACTTCTACTTATTTAAGTTTAATAATAAAAAAGAAGAAAAGTTCTAATAAGTAGGATTTATAATAAAAGTAATATTAATACTTATAAATAATACGTTTTTTATTTTTGATAGAAATATAATAGTCTTTAAAGATAATAGTAATATAATTCTTATTTAAAAAGTTTAAAATAAGAAGATTAGACTTATTAATTATATTTCTAGTAAAGTAAAATTAGTATATATTGAATAATAAGTATAAGAAGTATATACAACTTCTATATGCTAATTAGAAACTTATTTTAACCTTTCTATTATAGTTTAATATTAGGATTTAGTAGAAGAAAATATTAAGAAATTTAATAAATATACTATATAATAGATAAATAATCTAGAGTAAGACTTAATATTTATTCTTACTAATATTAAAGAGATAAAGTTTTACATCTTTATTAATAGATCTTTTATTAATAATAAAAATATAATATTTTAATTTAAATTTATTATTATCTTAAGAATAAAGAGAAATAATAAGGATAATAATATTTTTAAATGTAAAAGTAATATTATCTATTTTTCTTCTATTAAATTAAAAAGAATTATATAAAATATATCAATTTCTAAAATCTATAGTATAACTATAAGACCTAATATAAAATATATAATCTCTATTAATTTTAAGTAAGTAACTAAATATTTAAAAATATTGATAATATTAATAGTAATTTATATTAAGAGAGGGGCTGATAGCTCGCTTTCTACTACGACTATTAGTAGATATATTGCCTCCTGAAGTATAACTTCAGCCTTCCTACCTCCCTACTAACTACTATAGCTAGCTTTTAGTTAATTTAAGGCTAAACCCCTTATAGCTATAATAGTTAGTATACTTACCTTATATTAACCTTTTCAATAATAAATAACTAATAACTCTTTCTATAATAACCTTATACCTTTATACTTTTATAGCTATATATAATTTAAATATCTTAAGATATTTAATTACTACTAATTATAAGTATTCTATTTAAATATTTTTTATAACCTTAATATCTATAATCTTAATATCCTTATTATAGACTAAGCCCTACGTATCACTAAGATAAAACTTTATACTATTAATATAAAAGTTCTCTACTACTAATATAAACTAATTTATAATTTCTATATAAATATAGTAAGACTCAACCTATTCTTATTAGTATATAATCTTAATATATTAATTAAGTATAACTATAATATAAATAATATTAAGAGGGGGCGATAGCTCGCTCTCTACTACGACTATTAGTAGAAATATTGCCCCCTAAAGTATAACTTTAGCCCTCCCACCCCCCTGCTAACTACTATAACTAGCCCCTAGTTAATCTAAAGCTAAACCCCTTATAACTATAGTAGCTAGTATATTTACCCCATGTCAACCTTTTCGACAATAAATAACTAATAACTCCTTTTATAATAATTTTATACCCTCACACCCTTACACCTTTATAGCTATCAACATATAATTCAAATATCTCAAGATATTTAATTACTACTAATTATAGGTATTCTATTTAAATATTTATTATAACTTTAATATCTATAATCTTAATATTTCCTAGACTAAGTCCTACCTACCCCTAAGATAAGACTTTATACTATTAATATAAAAATTCTCTACTACTAATATAAACTGACTTACAATTTCTATATAAGTATAATAGGACTTAGCTTATTCTTATTAGTAAATAATCTTAATATATTAATTAAGTATAGCTAATATATAAATAATACTTATATAGATGTAGATACTTTTAATATAACTAGATAGCTTTTAAAACCTCTATAATTATATTGCTATAATACTCTAAAATATCTAATAACTAGTATTATAGTAATATATTAATATTAAGGTATTATCTAATTAATATTTAGTCCCTAATATTATTAGCTTGGCATAATAAATTATAGGTTAGCTAGATAATATTTTTTAAATATCTATAGGCTACTTATTAATTATAATATTTAAGATAATTTTATTAAAACTTATTCTAATAAAATAATAGCCTTAATTATAATAGTTATAACTAGATATTTCTATACCTATTTTATAATATTTTTTTATAAGTAGCCGTATAGATTTTAAGGAGATTTTAGTTCTATTATAAAAGATATAGAAGAGTAATAGATTATAGAATACCTAGTTCTTAGCATTCTATTTTATTCTATCTTTAAGAGGTTTATAAAATTCTTAACTTTATAACTTTAGTAGTTACTTTTAGTTATATATATTAAGCTTTAGTTTTAATAAGGCTTTCCTTAATTATTACTATAAAGTCTTCTACTACTATAAAGTTAAATATTAGAACTAGGGGTATAACTATTTATAATAATAGGTAATTTCATTACTATTTTAACTAGTTGTAAGCTAGTATTGGCACGAATACTATTATTAGGTAAAATTTATAGTTAAATCTATATATAAGATGTAGAGCTTAGATATTATTCTAGGTATAGAGTAAAAGTAACTAAATAAATAATATTTATATAGATATAGATATTCCTAATATAATTTAATAGTTTTTAAAACTCTTATAATTATATTATTATAATATTCTTAGGTATTTAATAACTAGTATTATAATAATATATTAATATTAGAATATTATCTAATTAATATTTAATCTCTGAAACTTTTAGCTTAGTATAATAGCTTATAGGATAGCTAGATAATTATTTTTTAAATATCTATAAATTACTTATTAATTATAGCTTTTAAAATGATTTTATTAAGGTTTAATCTAATAAACTAATAGTTTTAATTATAGGGGTTATAAGTAAATATTATTATACTTATTATATATTTCTCTTCTTATAAAGAATTATATAGATTTTAAGGGGATTTTAAATCTATTATAAAAGATATAGAAGAATAATAAGTTATAAAACGCCATGTTTTTAAAAATATTCTATTTTATCTTATTTTTAAGAAGTTTAAAAAAATTCTTAACCTTATAACCTTAGTAGTTACTTTTAGCTATATATATTAAGCTTTAGTTTTAATAAAACTCTCCCTAATTATTACTATAAGGTTTTCTATTACTATAGGGTTAAATATTAGAACTAGAGGTATAATTATCTATAATAAAAAGTAATTTCATTACTATTTTAACTAGTTATAAGCTAGTATTAGTATAAATGCTATTATTAAGTAAAATTTATAGTTAAATCTATATATAAGGTGAAAAGCTTAGATACTATTCTAGGTATAGAGTAAAAGTAATTAAAGTAATTTATATTAATTTTTATTCTTTTTATAAGTATCGTATTAAGTTAGATATTATTAAAGAGAAGTATTTTATAATTGATATTATAATATTCTAATAATTATATAAGTAAAAAGAAACCTTTAGGATCTATTAGATTAATAGTAAAGATAATTCTATAAATGATATAACTAAGAGATCTAATAATTAAGTTTTTAAAACATTTATAATAATAAATAAAGTAATAATATAGATAGAGGGACAGATTATAAGAATTACTAATAATAATAATAAGAAGAAATAAAAGTAAAAAAAGAGTATATAAAATAATAAAAAGAAAGTAATAGAAAGAGAGAGAAGTATTTATAATAAGAATTTGAAATACTTAATATAATATTAAATAAAAAGTATATTTTTATAGGGAAATACTATTTATAGTGTTTTTATAGTTTTTAGTGTAATGAAAAGGACTTGTGTAACTAGAGGTAATTTTATACTTATTTTATATTTTATACTATTTTTATATTTTGTACTGCTTTTGCGTTTTATACTAGTTTTAGTATTTAATACACTTTACTTATAAAAGAGAGTATCACTAGTATTAGGTTAAACATAATACCATAGTAATTAAAACTATAGTAGTAGGTAATTAAATAGTTAACTTACTTATTTGGATTAATAAGAATAGAGGGATTACTATATAGATTTATCCCTATAGTATGCGGCGTATATATACGCATTATAACTTATATATAGATATTACGAATAGAAATAACTAGTTACATATTATTTATGTAATCAATCGATTACGACGTTGACTAGTTGTAAACTAATAATATATTTTAAAAAGTTAGATTATATTTCAGATTCTTATCTCTAGAAACCTTATTATTATATTTAAAAGCCTTAATATCAATATTATACTAATATCTTAAAAATATATCAAAACTCTTAAATAGTCTTATAATAATAGCTCTAATATAATTAATAATATATAAATCCTAACAATAATTAGTAATTCTATTTATAAATATTGAAATTAGAATATAGTTACTATAGTTTGAATAATAAGAGTAGAAGTTAAAAGTAATATATTCTATAGGGGTAATATATAAAATACTCTTATACTCTATATGATAAATCTTATATTTTACCTTACTAATACTATAAGCTTTATATATTTCCTAAGTAGGCTAATACTTATTATACTTTAAATAGCTATTAATAACATAAATACCTTATATAACTAAGATAAAATAATTAAAAGGCTTTCTATTAAGATATCCTCATTACTAATATTAAAACTATTTATTACTTTTTAGAAGTCTTTAAATAATATCTATAGTATACTACTAATAGTAGTAATCTCTAAGAGAAAACTTTTATTATACTAATTATATTATTAAAGTAGTTAATCTCTTATAAGATATATAATATTTCATAACTTACTAGCTTTATTAAATACTTATAATTGTAATTTTAGAATGATTATTTCTTTATAATTAAAATAAGTAGTTTAACTTAATATCTTAGTAGTAGTCTTATTTTTATAATTACTAAAAAGATATGAAATTTATAATTAGAGTAGTATAGAAAGTAATATTATATAAATATAATTTAACCTCTTTATTTTTACTAATCATAATAAGAATCTTAATATCTCTATAATTCTCAATAAGTATAGGTTTTATATTATACTAAATATAATCTCCTATAAAAACCCCTTAAAGAATTATAAAATACTTTATATCTCAGAAGATATAAACTAAAATACTTAAATTAAAAATACAGAAGTCTTAGAAAAGGTATTATTAACAATCCCTTTTTATAATATACTTATTATATAGTATTATAATTACTTTAGTTAGAAGGCTAACTATATAGTTACTATTATTTAAAACTCTAAACTTTTCTTAAGAAGTCTATATTTAAAGTTAGTAACTATTTAATCTTCTCTTTAGTAGAAGTATTTAATACCTAGCTTTTATAAACCAATTAAAAATATATACAATAACAATATGTTAGAATATAACTTAATTTATATTTTAGAAAATATAAAGATTTATCTATGCTATAAAAACGTCTCTTATTACCTTAAGTATTCAAAATAGTAGCTAAGGTTTCTACTATAATATTAAAAGTATTAAAGTTAATCTTATTATATAAGAAAGCTTTAAAGAAATACTAAATTACTTCTATAATAGTTAAAATAATTTTATCCAAAGATATAGGTTTTAAATAACTGTAAATTATAAATATATAACTTTATATATAAGACTTAATTAGTAAAAAGACTAGTAAAATCATAGGATTATAAATTTCAAATATTTTAATAATAAAAGGAATATAATTAAATACTTAGGCCTTACATATAACGTCTTACTACTTCTAAAACGATATTTTAATTACTATTCTTATAATAAGGCGTTTAAGCCTAAAAGATTAAAATGTCTTATAATATACTATAATAATAATTTAGAAATATAAGTTATCTATAATATCAAAGTAGTTATAAAGATTAGTAACCTATATTACTATATCTTCCTCTATATAGTAATACTACTATTAAAATACCTTACTTATATATTTAAAAATCTAAATTATTATATAGATTTAATTGAATTACTTATATTAATACTCTTAAATTCTCAAAATATAGACATTATAGAAAGTTATATAAGCCTTTAGACTTTTCTCTATAAAGCCTATAATATCTTTTATTTAAACCTCTTTAGTAGTATTTATTAAGAATTATTAATTTTCCTTATAGCCTATTCCTATAGGAGTAGAATTCTTAAGAGTATCTAATTTAAATATTTTAAAAGTTTATTAATACAATTTAGGTTTTAGAAAGTCTCTTAAGAATAATTCTTAAGAAAACTTTAAAAGAAAGTTTTAATAAGTAGTTATCTTAAAGTTAAAATATTCTTATAAGTTATTAATTTTAGCTTCTACTTGAAAAATATTATATTAAATAAATTACTAATTTGTCCTTACTAAAAATTTAAAAAAGGGTATTTTTAATAAATATCTTAATATTTAAAATATATTAAATTATTATAATATATATATTTTACCTAGTAGCTTTTTAGTATTATAAGACTTTTAATTATTATATATAATTAGGGGGTAAAATCTAGTATATATTATTTATTACTAAATATGGCTATATATGCTATATGAGGCTCTATTTTAAGCGGTTTAAGTAAGGCGAGGCCTATAGAGACGGCGCTAGCGCCTAAGGTTTAGCTAGTACAAACTCTACCTCTTAAGTATATTATTCCTAATAATAGTACTAGTATCTGAGGTTTAAATAGTATAAACTCTGTTATATATAATTAGGGGGCAAAATGTGGTGTATATTGTATATAACTAAATATAGCTATACGTACTATGTAAGGCTCTATTTCAAGCAATTTAAATAGGATAAAACTTATAGAGATAGTATTAATACCTAAGGTTTAATTAATATAAACTCTACCTCTTAAATATATTATTCTTAATATACCCCCTTAGTTTTAAAGGTTCTATTTATAAACTAGTTTTTTGAAATAATACTAATTAAACTCTCTTTTTATATCTTATAAGAAACTCTTTCTATTATCTTATTACTTTTATAAAACTTCTATTTTTATAATAAGAAGAATAATACTATTTATAAGCTATTTAAATACTTCTTATTAGTTAGAAAGTACTTTTAGTATTCTTAAGTTCTTTTATTTAATTTTATTATTATTATAATTTAAGATTTATAGATTTTAATTAGTTATTAAGAGTTTTATTAAAAATTTTAAATACTAAGAATTCTTTTTAAAATTCTTCTTCTTATTATAACTTTAAATAATTTAATTAATTTATTACATTAATCTAAATAATAAAAACACTAAATTAGTAGTTCTAGAGAAGTTTTATAAAACTATTAGCTATAAGGTTTCTTAAAAATATATATTTAATCTTCAAATACTTCTATATAGCTTCTTATTATAACTAGTAGTTATGAATATCTATATACTATAGTTTTATATATAGTTATATTATTTTAATAATTATAAGATACATAATTTATTAGTTATTATATCAGATTTAGATAGTAAGGTGAAGTTTATATATTTTATTTCTATTAAATATATTTATTATAAAGTCTATTTAAAATATAGTAATAAAGTAATCAGTAAAAATAGTTTCTAAATAACTTAAAATAATACTAAAAGTTCTATTTTAGTTATTAAAGTAGTAATCATATCTTATTTATTAACTTATTATATTATTAAGCTTTTAAAGAGATATATAATATATATTTAAGAATTCTTTTAATTATTACTATTATCTATAGAGTTAGTATTTATAGTAATTATAAGACTATTAAATAGATCTCTAGTCGACTAGTTAAGTTTAAAATAGAAACCTTTCATATTATTAAAATATTATATTATTTATTTAACTTCTATATAGTAGTTATCTAAAGGACTTTAATTAAAATATAATAATCAGCTTACTATATAGGTGATATCTAGTCTTATTATACCTATAGTATAATTAATAAAGCTAATATCTTATTAATAGTACTTAATCTCTATATAAGAAGTTTAATTATATTATAATAGGAATTCTTTAGTTTTTAAAGGGGTTTTGAAGTATTTAATTTACTATATATATTCTATAAGGTATTTAAGGAGCTTTTTAATATATACTACTTATAAGAACTATAGCTATTGTACTACTTAATCTTAAATAATCTTAATACTAAGAAACTACTATAGGTTTTTATTTTTCTTAAAGTAATACTTATTTTAAAAGTCTATTAATAATATAAATACTTTAGATATATCCTCTAAGGGGAATAAGAATATATAGTTATTAATATAGAAGAAGAAGATAATATATTTCTTAAATTAGTAATATAGTTTTTTTATAGTGAGTTTAAAATTAAAATACTTAAGGCTTACTTCTAAATAGTATTATTATAAGAAAGGAGACTTCTATAAACTATATAGTATTTTATTAAAATAATAGATCTTATTTAATATTTAGTAATTTAATAGTATCTCTATATAAATAACCTTATTAAATACTACATATATAAAAATATTAACTATATTATATTAAAATAGCTTAAGATTAAAGTAATTAGTAGTTATTAGAAAGATTTGAAATAATATATTTATTAGAATAATTATATAAGTCTTATAGTTATCTTATAACTATTAATTTCTATAGATAACTAATTGAATTTTAATTTTTAAGAGGTATTTATACTTATTAAGTTTATAGGTATAAACTTAGTAGTATTTTAAAACTTCTAAATTTCTTATAAAAACTTTATTAATCTTATTCTAAGAGTATAATTTACAATAACTTTTGAAATAAACCTATTTAGCTATTATTATAACTTTAATGTATAGATAAATAAGTACTACTAAGTAAGATATAAGTAATAATAATAATTTTTATTATAAGACTTTTAGAATAAGAATTTCTATTTTCTTATACTTTAAGTATTTTCTAATATCTAATTTACTTTATAGTTAAAATTTATTATTAGAAATTATAATATTTATATTTTAAAGTCTTTAAGAGGGTTAAACTTTTAGAACTCCTTCTAATTAACTATTTATTATTCTATAGCTATAAATAGGAATATTTTAAGATATTTTAAAATAACTAAAGAATATTATTTAAAAAGGTAGTTTTAAATAATAATCTCTTAGTAACTTTAATATAATATTTTATCTATCCTTTATATTTAACTTTTTCTAAAGATATCTAAACTCTTCGCTTCTTTATAGTTTTATCTATATAAATAAGATTATAGAAGAATATAATAGGTAATTCTAGAAGGATTATTAATATGAATTCTATAGTTTTAAATAGTATTTTATAAGGTTTTAGAGTAACTGCTATATAGATATAAGACTTCAAATTATTATAGCTACTTCTTATTTTAATATAGATTACCTTATTAAGTTTTTTGATAAAGTTTAAATAAGTAGTTAAACTGATTTTAAATAATTCTATTATAATTATTTATTTTTATAATTAGTAAGTAATTTTGTTAGAATTAAATTATTTAAAGTTGACTTATAGAGAAGTTAAATTCTTATTGAAAAAAAGGGTTTTATTAAAAGAGATATTATAAATTATTATAATTTTATTTTAAATTAGGCTTTATATTTAATATTAATTAGTTAAAGTATAATTAATTAAAAAGTTCATAAAAGTATACTTTTCAAAGTATACTAAATAGTTATATTTAAGTTTTATATTTATAGTAAGAATAAAGTATTTATAGCTATAGGTATAGAGGTAGGTTAAGTCTAGTTTTATAGTATTATCTCTTTAAGTAGTTTTATAAAGTTTCTAATATAGTATTTATTAGCCTAAAAGGTATATTAGTATTTAGTTATAAAGAAATACTACTACTTATAGGGTTTTAAGTTAGAATTTGTAAAGTAGTTTATTCCTATACTTTATAATTCTTATATATATTTTAATAATTATTCTAATATACTTAATATTTCTATTTTAATTCTAAGTATATAGAGTAGATAGTTTGAAATATATGCTTTAAGAAGTTAGATTATATTTAAGGCTTTATACTTAGGGATCTTATTATTATATTTAAAGAATCTAATATTAATATTATACTAATACTTAAGGAGTATAATAAAGCTCTTAAATACTTTTATAATAATAATTCTAATATAGTTAATAAGATAGAAATTTTAAGAGTAATTAGTAGTTCTATTTATAAATATTAGAGTTAAAGTGTAGTTATTATAGTTCTAGTAATAGGAGTAGAAGTTGAAAGTAATATATTTTCTAGGAGTAGTATATAAAGTATTCTTATATTTTATATAGTAGATCTTTTGTTTTATCTTACTAATACTATAAGTTTTATATACTTCTTAAGTAGCCTAATATTATTATATTTTAAGTAGCTATTAGTAATATGAATACTTTATATAGTTAAAATGAAGTAGTTAAGAGGCTTTCTATTAAGATACTCTAGCTATTAGTATTAAAGCTATTTATTATTTTTAGGGGTTTTTAAATAGTATTTATAGTATACTATTAGTAGTAGTAATATTTAGAAGAAAGTTTATATTATACTAATTATACTACTAGTATAATTAATCTCTTATGAGATATATAGTATTTAAAGACTTACTAGCTATATTAAATGTTAATAGCTATAATCTTAAAGTAATTGTTTTTTTATAATTAAGATAAGTAGTTTAACCTAATATCCTATTAATAATTTTATTTTTATAATTATTAAAAAAGATAAAGTTCATAGTTAAAGTAGTATAGAAAGTAATATTATATAAATATAATTTGATCTTTTTATTTCTACTAGTTATAATTAAGATCTTAGTATTTCTATAGTTTTTAATAAATATAGGTTTTATATTATACTAAATATACTTTTTATAAGAGCTTTTTAAAGAGTTATAAAAAACTTTATATTTTAGAAGATATGAATTAAAGTGTTTAAACTAAAGATAAATAAGTTTTAAAGAAAGTATTATTAAGGTTTCTTTTTATAATATACTTATTATATAGTATTATAACTACTTTAACTAGAAAGCTGGCTATATAGTTATTGTTATTTAAAGGTTTAAATTCTTTTTAAGAAGTTTAAATCTAAAGTTAGTAATTATTTAATTTTCTTTTTAGTTAAAATATTAAATATCTAGCTTTTATAAGCTAACTAAAAATATATATACTAATAGTATATTAAAATATAGTTTAATTTATATTTTAGAAAGTATAAGAATTTGTCTAAATTTTAGAAATATTTCTTGTTATTTTAAGAAGTTAAAGTAGTGGTTAGAGTTTCTACTATAGTATTAAAAGTATTATAATTAATCTTATTATATAAGAAGGTTTTAAAGAAATATTAGATTACTTTTATAATAACTAAAATAATTTTATTTAGAAGTATAGAATTTAAGTAGTTTTAAATTATAAGTATATAGTTTTATATATAAGATTTAATTAGTAAGAAGGCTAATAAAAATACAAAGTTATAAATCTAAAGTACTCTAATAATAGAAGGAATATAGTTAATTATTTAAGTTTTATATATAGTATCTTATTACTTCTAAAATTATATTTTAATTACTATTCTAATAATTAGATACTTAAGTCTAGAATATTGAAATATTTTATAATATATTAAAATAGTAATTCAGAAATATAAATTATTTATAATACTAAAGTAGTTATAGAAGTTAGTAGTTTATACTATTATATCTTCTTCTATATAGTAGTATTAGTACTAAAGTATTTTATTTATATATTTAAAAATCTAAATTATTATATAAGTTTAGTTTGACTATTTATATTAATATTCTTAAGTTTTTAAAATATAGAAGTTATAGAAGTTTATATAGACTTTTGACCTTTTTTTAATAAAATCTATAATATTTCTTATATAAACTTCTTTAGTAATATTTATAAGGAGTTATTAATTCTTTTTATAACTTATTTCTATAAGAATAAGATTTTTAAAAGTATTTAATTTAGATATTTTAATAGTTTATTAGTATTTCTTAGTTTTTAGAAAGTTATTTAAAAGCAGTTTCTGAAGGGGTTTTAAAAAGAAGTTTTAATGAATAGTTATTTTAAAATTAAAATAGTCCTATAAGTTATAAGTTTTAATTTCTATCTAAAAAGTATTATATCTAATTAGTTACTAATTAGTTCTTTTAAGGATTAAAAAAAAGGTATTTTTAGTAGATATCTTAATATTTAAAATATATTAAATTATTATAATATATATATTTAGCCTAGTAGCTCTTTAGTATTATAAGACTTTTAATTATTATATATAATTAGGGGGTAAAATCTAGTGTGTATTATATATAACTAAATATGGCTACGCGTACTGCATGAGACTCTATTTCAAGCGGTTTAAGTGGGGCGAGGCCTGTGGAGACGGCGCCAGCGCCCGAGGTTTAGCTGGTGCAAACTCTGCCTCTCGAGCGCGTTATTCCTGACAAACTCTGCCTCTTGGGTGTGTTAATCCTGACAGTTATCATCTCAGATGTCACTTCCCGCATCATTCAGACCGGGGACAAGTCTGAGGGCCGCCTAACACTCTGGCTGCTCCTGGAATTTATACAGAGAACCCTATGAGATTGAACCGGGGATTTCGCCATGATGCCAGCGCCAGTGCTGATGATCCGCCGTGGACAAAAATTGCCTGCAATGACCTTGGACTTGGCACCCTTTGCCCACCATCGTCGGTTAACCTCACATCGAAGTCCAGCACGGCGTCCACAACCTCGGTAAGCTCGAGTGGTTTCTTAAGTACTCGCTCAGATCCCCTGACTTCATCTAGAATCTCCCGGTCTAGCTACGATCCACACCCGAGTCCTGCCGGGAAGAACGTTCTGGGAACCGCTGAGGCCGTCTTCAGGGCGAAGAGGGCTTCCCTCATCGCCTGTGGTGTTGTGGGAATGGGTTTGGGCATATACGCGGGCTTGTTGGTGTCCTCCGCCGCCTCTTCATTAGGTGGGGCTCCCGGAGTGGTACCGAAAGCACTTTCGACAGATCAGCCTACCATCTTCACGAAAAAGTCTGCTCTCCAGTTTGATGCAAGCCTGGAAGGCTCAGAGTGGCTGATGGGCATAACCTCTTTGAGGCAAAGGTTAGCTACAGAAGCTTCGGGACACGTCCTCGAAGTAGCCATAGGTACTGGGAGGAATCTGCCCTTCTATGACTTCAGCCAGATTATCCGGCCTCTAGCCGGGCCGCTATCGTTGGCGAACAAAGGCAAGACCTTCGACAGATCTGTAACAGCCAAGTCTATAATTTCCTTTACTGGAGTCGACGTGTCCAGTGAGATGCTGGAGATTACTACCGAAAAGCTTTCCAAGATCGTCCCCGATGTGGAAGTAGCACAGCCTAGGATTGGTGAACAAGATGGCGGGGAGGCAAAGTCGCACGCAGCAAATCAAATCCGACTCTTCCGCTCCGACATACAGGAGTTCATACCCTCTCCAGCCGTGTCAATAACCGGCGGGGCTGCTCAATATGACACGGTGGTACAAACGTTTGGCCTTTGCAGTGTGAGGGACCCGGCGCAGGTAATTCGGAATCTTGCGCGGATCGTGAAACCAGACACAGGCCGCATCGTTCTTCTCGAGCATGGCCGAGGCTCATGGGGTTTGGTCAACGGGCTACTGGATAAGTCAGCTGTATCTCATTTCCAAAAGTACGGGTGCTGGTGGAATCGAGACATCGTTGAAATTGTCGAAACCGCGGCGGCATCTACACCGGGTCTCGAGATAGTCAAGATCGACCGTCCTTACTGCACACAGCTAGGAACAACACTCTGGATTGAGCTCAGAGTGAATCATTCTTGACAGCCAGCGAGGGATGTTCTGAACGGTGTTCGAGACGAGAAACCGGCTCAAGACGATGTTTGTAGATGACGCCTCAGGCGCGGACCATGTGCTAGTTGCAACGTCACGGCTGGACGAACGGCATGGGGAAACGGGGGAATGGAAAAGAGAGGAGGTTTGGTGGTGCATTTCAGGCGTATCCTAGAAATATATGGTCTCACCATGCCCCTATCCTTGGCAGCAGCCAAAACCCACGATGTTTCTCAAAGTCTACCGGCCAAATGATGAGAATAATACGGTGGGCCTTTTCGTCCGTAGCAAGCGTCCCCTTTGAAAATACATGGCCCGACCATCCGCCAGCCAGTAGTTGCCTCGTGTCTGGCCGTTCCCGATACACATACTTTGATGCTTTCGCTCGCCCATCGGCGAAAGTTTCACACTATAAGAGAACAACACTGAATGCCTTCGAGGTCTCGCTTATTTCTCACCGTTCATATCATTGTCAGGATGCGACGATGTACTTAACAGGAGTCAAGCAGGCCGTCAAGTTCGTCCAGTTCAATATTTTCCGGGCTACGATCCCACTCAGGTAGCGTTCCCAGCTTGAACCAGCTCTCACCTTCCGCATCCTTTTTGCCGGCTGGCTGTGTCGCCTTGAATGCGGGGCTGGTGAGAAAGTGAATGTTACCAAATGTTGTACTGGGAAAACCTCCCTGCTTCTCGTCGAACATGGCTTCGTCCCGCGCCGTTTCACAAGCGGCGCCAACGCTGTGCTCAGCACATCCGGTGAACGAAAGCTCCCGCGCCAACTTACGTTTCTGGAGAACATCAGCTGTGCGCGTAAATTCTCGCTCGTCCTTTTCGAGAGGTGGCGAGGCGCTACGGTGGGTTCGAATGTACCGAAAACAATTGGGGAGAGATCCGCCTGGGGTCGTAGGCATGGCGATATCGTCGTCGACGTCATCGAATTCAGGGGATGATAAGTCGACTTCTGGAGATGGGCTGAGATCTCTTCGCCGAGAGTCAGCTCCGTCGCCGTCGTCGGATCCAGAAGTGGTACTGGGCAGAGACGGCGACAAAATGGATCGTCGCAGAAACGATGCCGAGGAGTCGGTGAAGGCCTGTCGCCTCGGGCACATGGACAAATAAAAATAAGTTCGACGAGGATGAACAGTCTCCAGTTCCCGCGCGAGAGGGCAGGGTCGCGAGGCATTCCAGGTAGAGCGCTTCAAGTAAGCAGCAAGACGAGAAGAGATAATGGCGGCGGGGTTGGCTGACCTGGGACAAACAGTCTTAGTGGGAAGGGAAGAATGAGACACAGATGAAATGTCAAATGTTTTAGCGCTTACTGCTGTACAGTGCTCAGGCGTTGGGACAAAATCGTTGCGAGCTCCTTGACAAGATGAGGCCGGTTTGCCGTCGCCTGCAACTGAACGATGACAGCCTCGACAATTTCGTCGTCGATATGATCAGAGTCGATCTTTTGCGGATGCGTGGTGCCGCGGCCCTTGGCTTGTAACTTCTGGCTGCTCTTTGGGGATGGCGGAGGAGTGTGTTCCGATAAAGCTTGGTCGTCGAATCGCATTGAAGATAAATCGTTGCCTTTCGGTCCCTCTAAATGGCAACGCTTCTGTCTCTTATTTGTATAATGTGCAGTTGACGCAGAGGGGCCGACGATGCGCGTCGACGAATGTTCCGATATTCTTCGATTGGCATTGACGGCCGCGACAGGATACCGATGTGAAGCTGTCCCCGGGACGTGAATCCCTAGGGACGGTAGAGAGAGCGACTTCCTGCGGGTATTGTAGGGCATCGCGGGTATAAACTCTGCGGACGGAGCTATGAAAGAAGTTACACTCTCAACCGATGGTACAATCGATGCTATTCACTTCTTGATATGGCGGGCGAAGATTTTATCTGGAAGAAAAAGGGACTAAGGCGAGAATGTAAAATGTAGGGTCGCTCTATGTCCGGGGTCCGGCCAGCCGGGCAACGACAGTGGTAACGCGATTCAGGAGTTGAACTATATTCAATTTTTCCCACTATCTTTATCAGGAATAAGATACTTGAGAGGCAGAGTTGATACTAGTCAAGTCTCAGATACTAGGAAAATCTCTATAAGTATTACCTTATTTAAATAACTTAAGATAAGAATTTAAATAATATATATAATTATATTTAATTATATAGAATATATATGAGATCTTAACTTCTAATTATAAATCTCTATTATTAATCTTAGAATATTAAAAAGTTATTAGATTAAGAATAAATAATATAATAATCTTGTATATCTAAAATATCAAGATATTTATCTAAGTATATTTTTTGAGATTTTCAAAAATATTAATAAATAGTTTATTTAGTATAATATCTTTTAGACATAAATTAAAACTTATAATTAATAAGACTACTCTAATTTTAAGATAGTTATTTATTGAAATATTTTGAAAAACAATTTGAAAACTACTTTTAGGTAATATTTAAGAAATAAATAATACTATTAAATATTTAAAATATTTAAATCTAATAATCTTAAAAGATTTACTCTTATGAAGATAAATTATAGGAAAGATAAAGAATTCTTAATACAATTCTCAAAGAGATTTATACTAAATATAGTACAGATTTTATAGACAAAAGTGTTGGTTTACAACTAATAAATATCGTAATCGATTAATTATATAAATAGTATATAACTAGTTATCTCTATTTATAATATCTATATCTAGATTATAATATATATATATATATTATATACTATAGAAATAGATCTATATAATAATCCCTCTAGTCTTGTTAGTCTAAATAAATAAGTTGACTACTTAGTTACTTACTACTATAACTTTAGCTACTTTAATACTATATTTAACTTAATACTAGCAATACTCTCTTTTATAGCTAAAATATATTAAATACTAAAACTAATATAAAATACAAAAGTAGTATAAAATATAAAAACAATATAAAAATATAAAACAAATATAAAATCACTTCTAATTATATAAATCCTTTTAATTATACTAAAAATTGTAAAAATACTATAAATAATATTTCTCTATAAAGATATACTTTTTATTTAATACTATATTAAGTATTTTAAGCTTTTATTATAGTATATTTTTCTCTCTTTCTATTACCTTCCTCTTATTATCCTATATACTTTCTTTTTACCTTTTTCTCCTCCTCTAATTACTATTAATAATTCTTATAATCTATCTTTCTATTTATATTATTACTTTATTTATTATTATAAACGTTTTAAAAACTTAGTTATTAGATCCCTTAGTTATACTATTTATAAGGTTATTTTTACTATTAATCTAATAGATTTTAAAGATCTCTTTTTACTTATATAATTATTAGAATACTATAATATTAATTATAAAGTATTTCTCTTTAGTAATATCTGACTTAATAAGATACTTATAAAAGGAATAAGAGTTAGTATAAACTACTATTAAGATTATTAATATCTTTAAATATTTAGTTATTTATTTAAAAATAATAAAGATTATATATCTTATATTAACTTTTGTAATTATACTATACATTTTAGAAGTTAGTATATTTTATATAATTCTTTTTAATTTAGTAGAAGAAAATTAGATAATATTACCTTTAAATTTAAAAGTATTATTATTTTTATTATTTCTCGTTATTCTTAAGATAATAATAAATTCTAATTAAAATATTATATTTTTATTATTAATAAAAGATCTCTTAATAAAGATATAAAACTTTATCTCTTTAAGATTAGTAAGAATAAATATTAAGCCTTACTCTAGATTATTTATCTATTATATAATATATTTATTAAATTTCTTGATATTTTCTTCTATTAAATCTTAATATTAAACTATAATAGAAAGGTTAAAATAAGTTTCTAATTAGTATATAGAAGCTATATATACTTCTTATACGTATTATTTAATATATACCAATTTTATTTTACTTAAAATATAATTAATAAGGTTAATCTTCCTATTTTAGCTTTTTTAAGTAAAAGTTATATTACTATTATTTTTAAGGGTTATTTTACTTCTATTAAAAATAAGAAACTTATTATTTATTAGTATTAACTTCAGCTTTAATATAAATCCTATTTACTGAAATTCTTCTTATTCTTTATTATTAAATTTAAATAAATAAAAACTAAAGATATTATCTATTTATATATTTATAATATTAAAATATAAATTATCTACTCTAGAGATTATAAAGTATAAATTATATAATAAGGTTTCTATTTCTAGTTTCTCCTTACAATAATTAGAATATATTATATACTAATATATACCTAATTCTATAAAACTATATAATAGCTAGATAATAATAATAATTATACCTTCTAGGTATACCTACTATAGACTAATAAATAGTTTTATTAAGGTAAAGTAATTTAATAATATCTCTACCTATATATATACTTAAGTAACATTATAGAAATAAACTTCTATATAAGAGTATGGCTAAAGGCCTTGACCAGGAAAGGTTTGGATGTATAGGTAGGGTCTATATTACTATATAGACTATTACTTAAAAGATCTAAGTTGTAATCCTTTAGCTAAAAACTCTTTCTAATACCTTAGTAGTTATAGCTAGCTAGTTACTAGGCGTACTATATAGTCCTATTAATATATCCTTATAACTATCCCCCCCTCTAAAAGCCTTAGTCCCTAAAACTATAGTTATATACTCCCTAATATCTATCGTAAAACCTATATATTATTACTAACTATTTATCATACCAAATACTTCTTTAATACTTATAATTATTCTATTATAATACTATTATTTATTTAAGTAATTTTTTATAATCTAAATAATAGAACTAATTTTTGTTGTTATTATTGTTGGCGTCCTGTTACTCCTTCTATTATTTGTGAATATATTTGTCGTTATCCTAGCGACATATCGACACCTTTAAACTTCATAGTATTATTCTAGTGGGAATAATTTTTCAACTCTATTATAATCCCTTATATTATTTCGCTATACATTTAGCAAGTATTATCTACTTTTTCTATATATATTTTATTATTTTTCGATTTTTTATTTATACTATCTTTATCTTTTTAATATTCTTTTATATTATCTTACTAATTATTCTTAATTTATTATTTTTTCTTTCTTCCCTTTTTCTTTTTCTTCTTTATTATTTATATACTATATATTCCTTAATAATATCTTATATTACTATTATTACTACTATCCTCTAAATATTTATTTATAATAATAAAGAAGTTTTTAATAAGGGTTTTTTATACTTAGAGCTTAGTAACTACTTATCTTATTTTGGCTATCTATTATTACTCTATCTTAATATAGAAAGGCTACTCTATATTATTAGTAACTATATATTAAAGTATGTCTTTTATAAAAAGAACAAGTAGAAATATTATAGTATAAGTCGTTCCTTCGCTATATATTCGCTATTTTTATTAACTTTTACTATTTAGGTTCTATTTGAATTATATAGTGCTACTTAGGCGACTTAGAACTAAACTATTATCTATTACTAAATACTTAAATAAAAAACCTTGACTCTTAAGTATAAAAATAAGTTACTCTATGCTTTTATTAAAGTCTTAGTGAAGTAGCAGTATATAAGTAATATTATTTATAACCCCCTTATAGGTATATAGAAGAAGAAGCTTAGTATAGAATATTTTATCCTTTAGGAGATATTAACTATCTATTAGTATTTGAATATTATATATCTTATTACTATAAGTTCTCTAAATACTCACCTTATTATTACTACTAATTAATAGGATAGCTTAGTATTCTAAGATTTACAAAAAAAACGTTTCACCAATTATCCACTATATAGCCTACCTATCTTTATAATAATAACCCTACTATTACTTTAGAAGAATAACTTATTTATTTCTTTAATACGCCTTATTACACCCTAATACCCAAAAGTACTAAAACTCCTACTATCTCAAAACTACCCCAATTTAATAATAATTTTCACTATTACCTCACTAAATATTCTAAATATAATATACCTAAATATCCTATTACTATTACTAATAGTCACCCTATCCCTTATAAGTTTAATATTACTATATCTTACTATATATATACCCCTAGTTTACTATTATCTACTATTAGTAAAAGTAAAGGTAGTAGTAATAATTAGGATAATAATAAGAGTAGAGAATCTAGGGTTTTAGAGACCCCTTTATAACCTCCTTACTATACTAATAATAAAAATAATATTACTATACTTACTATAAGCAATTATACCTCTTCTATCAAAATCTACTTAGTAAGCCCTTAGTATTACCCTACTCCTAATAATATTATTTTACTTAGTATTAAAAAAGAGGCTGTAGATAGTGCTTAAATAGAAGGACCTCTTATTAAAAAATATAAGACTTATTCTAATATTATTCTATTTATTCCTATAGCTTCTATATTTAGTAGTTATTAGTTTACTACTAGAAAGTCTACTACTTCTAAAACTACTACTCCTAAAAAAGCTACTCTAATAAAAAAGATTATAATTACTAAGAAAGCTCTTACTACTAAGTAGGTTGCTATGCTTTTAGTACCTATTGTACTTATAGTGCCTATTGTTCCTATTATACTTATAAAAAGGGGTTAGGGACACCTTTATAAGAATACACCTAAGCTTTAGGTATAAAGATTATATTATCTATATATACTAGTTGAGTTATTACTGAAGTATATTGGTTTTTTCTGGTTTAGGGATATGCCTTTTAGAATA
>AMCV02000002.1:3427871-3440362 GCA_000350065.2 Colletotrichum orbiculare MAFF 240422
ATAATAATTAGGATCATATTATATATACTACTATTTCTATAAGTATTTTGTAGAAGTCTTATAATAAAGTTTATATTAATTTCTTAAAATAGTCTTATTAGGATACGTAGAAATTATAACTAACTATATAATTTATATTTTAGTATTTTAATCCCTTAATAGACATAAAAAGATATTATATAGTTCTATATATTTATAACTAAATTACTCTAGTAGAAATTCTATTTTATAAAATTATAAATCTTATTAGTATCTATATGATTTACCTTATTCTTATTATAATATTAATAAATAATCTTATATATTAGGAATTCTATATTTAAATATAATTAGTTTTCTTAGAAGAAGAATATCTTTTTTATATTTACTAAGTATTTTTTCTAGTTATTAGTCATTCCTTAGGTCTTCTCTCTATATATCTAATAGTTTTTATTATATATCTATAACTTTTTAATATTTTATTTTATATTTTTAGAATTCCCTATAGAGTATATTATTTTATCTTTTATAAAACTCCTTATTATCAAATATAGGATATATTATACTAAAGTAATAATTCTAGCTTTTCATAAGTTTTGTTTACTCACTAGTACTTATTAGTTATTCTCTATTATCTTATATTTCTCTTTATTATAAGTAATTATAGTTATAATTACTATTATATTTCTAGTATTCTTAAAGAAGTAATACTTTTAGGAAGTTAAATATCCTTTACTTTTAAGTCTAATTTTTATACTAAAGTATTTTTCTTATATTTATATTATTTAGGTAAAAGTTTCTACTAATTCTAAATTTCTTTTAATTTTAGTAACTTTCTAGTAGGTATCTATTAATAATAGTTTAGTAAGTTGTAGTTTATTTATAGAAGTTAGTAGTATATTATAATATTTTACTTCTCTTTTTATATTATTTAATTATTAATATAATCTAGGTATTAGATTAATAGCTTTAGGTTAGTACTCTAGATTAAAGTTAAATACTAAGAACTTATAGATCTAAGAAGTAAGTCTTTTCTAAAAGTTTTATATTAATATTATAATAATATTTATTAAAGCCTAGTAGTCTATTAAAACTATAAATTTCTTTCAAAGTTTTATTAAGTAATATTCTTAATAGTTAAGATTTTTAATAATAATTAATAACTTTTATTAACTTATTTCCTATTTCTATTCTATTTTATTAAATTTCTTCAAGTAATAGATAACTAGTTACTATTAGTCTTCTACTTATTATAGTAAGATATTTCAAATTACTTATTATAATATTTCTATTTCTATTCTAATATCCCTAATAAGATTCTAATACTAGAGAATAATTACTAAATAGAAGGTATCTTATAGTACTAAGAATATAGACTTTATATGTTCTAGTTATTAAAAGCCTTTTTTCTATTCCCCCTTTAAGGAATACTACAAATAATATTATTACTCCTAAGTAATTAGTAATAAATTTATAATAAAAATTATAGAAATTTAGGAATATTTCGAGTTCTTTATATATTTCTAACAACTTCTATTTAATGATAATTTAAATTTTTATTAGGTTTTTTTTAACTCCCTCCTGAGTCATTATATAATTTTGAAAATCTATTTCTCTTATATAGAATTTATATCTAGAGAATTTAATAAAGAAATATATTTTATTTAGTTTGATAAATATTTATAATAGTATTTTAATATAATCTTCTCTAGTATTTATTATATATATTATAATATTATCTATATATACCATATAGTATATATTACTTAAATTAGTATATATATAATTAATATATATCTAGAAAGGTACTAATATATTAGTAAAACTAAATAGTATTATTATATATTTATAATAATTATATTATATTTTGAATACTATTTTCTAATAATCCTCTAACTTAATCTTAATATAATAATAAGTATCTTTAAAGTTAATTTTTAAAATTGATATTACTCCCTAGAATCTATCTAAAAGTTTGCTAATTAGTAGTAATAAGTATTAATTCTTACTTATAATCTTATTAAAGCTTCTATAGTTAATGTAGAAATATAAGAAACTACCCTTTTTCAAAAAAAAGAGATTAATATACTTATTTTATTTATAGATAGTTATATATATCTATTCGCTAGGTTCTCTATAATATATGTTTTTAACTTTTCTAACTACTACTTATTTAATAGATATATATATTTATAAGGTAATTTCTTACTTAACTTTAAATTAATAATATACTTAGTATTCTTAGAAATTAAGACTAATTTTACTATAATTCTATCAAATATTTCTTACTTACTTATAAGCTTCTTAGGGATATTAATAATTATAATAATTTTATATCTTTTTTAAAATATTTCTATATAAGACTTGATATCTTCTCCTACCCTATTAATATATAACATATAAATAGTTTTATTATCTTTAATAATTTCTTAAGTAAATACTTCTAGTTTAACAATATATATTTATTTATAGTACTAAGTATTTATTTAAAGATCTATTATAATACCTTTTTAGCCTATAGAATATTATCCTAATAAGAAGTCTATATATCTTTCTAATTAATAGATACTAATAAATAGCTAGTATAACTTCTACAAATAACTATTTAAATCCATAAAGAAACATATTAGCTAGTATAACTTCCCTAGTTTTAATATTAAACTATTACATCCTTCTAAAATACATATAATTACTTTAACTAAGATTAATCTTAGTAATATAGCTGACGACGTATTAATAAAGTTTATTTATAAATATAAATCTATATCTACTATTACTTCTATTTCTTTAATACTCTAGAAAATAATTACTAAGTTTTTAACCCTTTTCCCTATAAACACTAATTTTCAAACTAATATATTAACTATTAGTTCTATTTTTATACCTATTTATTTCTTTAGATCCCTTTAATATAGGGGTTAGTTTTCATAACTTGAACTAAAGTATAAAACTGTATAATATTCTACCTTTAGGTAGCTATTAGTATTATATTTATACTTATTTTACTCTTATAATTCGTAGTTCTATATTTTATCTTATTACATAAGCAGTATATCTCTATAATCTATAGTATAATTAACATATATATAGTTTTCTAACTTAAAATAAGTATAGTATTACCTAACCTACTAATATCCTATTACTAACTACTTAATATTAATAGAACCAATAGTCCTATTTATACTACTATTTATAAAAGTGAAAATAATTAGAAGAACTATAAACTTATATATAAATACTTATATCTCCTATTTTATATTAACTTACTAATATAATACTATTAGAATTCCTATAGTCTTTTAACTTCTATTATAATATTTCTAACTATTAAGATTAGAACTTGAAGTCTTTCTATTTCTTATTTTAAATCTAAACATAATTAGTAGAAGTAGATAAAACCTTCTTTTTTATTCTACCTAAAACTAAATATATTTAAGCTTTATGATAATACTAACTATTTAGTATAATACTATATAGGTAATTAGTATTCTCCTTATTATACTTCTTTAAACTTCTATTTATATAATTTCTCTTATATTTCTAAATTGATATATTATTAGTAAATAAATATAATAAAGTTAACTTAGATAGAATTATCTTTTAAATTAGTTTTATAATCTCTCTATTCTATTTAGAATCAAAATATTAGCTTTATAAATACTTATTAGATCTATTAGTTAATTATACTATTTAGTTAGATTTAATAGTCATCCTCAATAGATAGAATCTAATTATTAATATATTTAATTATAAATCCTTCTCCTATTATTCTATAGTTATATAAAAGTAACTTCTCCTAGTCCTTAAGTAGTCTAAATACTATTAACTATTTAACTAATTATTAAATAAAGACTATACTTTACTTTTTATAAATTTCTTATTATATCTATATCTAGTTTTAATATATTACTATTTGAAACTATAGACTTTTAAATATTTTACTTATAATACTTATTAGGTTTAATATTAATAGGAATAATAGTAGGAATAATAATTAGAATTACTTATTAAATCTAAGTATTAATTATTAAGAGAATAATAACTATTTAGACTTAAGGATTATAATAGAAATTATTATCCCCCTTCGTTTTATACTAAGAAGTAAATATTTCCCTCTTTAAGATATACCTTATATAAAATCTTCTAATAAATTTCCTATTTCAACTTTTCTAACCTATTATTAGTAAAAACTTATATTAATACTAAGCCTTAAATTATCTTAAGTAGTATTTAGGAAATATTTCTTTTCAGAAGTATTTTCCCTAGGAGTTATTATTCTATTATTATTACTACTTTATCTACCTAACTCTTAGTAATATTATAGTAAAGTATCAGTAGTCTTATGATATATTTCTATTAAATTAAATATTAATTATTAAAGTTTATTAAAATTTATATTAAGTCTATACCTATAGGATAGCTATTTCTTATAAAAATAGTTACTCTCTGATGTCTTTACCTATACTCCTTACTTAAAAGATTAAATAGAAATAATAGAATTATAAGAATATAGTTAAGAACTTTAATTAGGAAAGGTTTAAATATACAAGTAAGATCTATATTATTATATAAACTATTACTTGAAAGATCTAAATTGTAATCCTTTAGCTGAAAATTCTTTCTAGTGCTTTAGTAGCTATAGCTAGCTAGTTGCTAGGTATACTATATAGTCCTATTAGCATATCTTTATATAACTTTAATAAAGTCCTCCCTAACTACTATTATAAAGCTTTCTATTACTATAAAATTAAATATTCAAAAAAAAGTATAATTATCTATAATAATAAGTAATTTCCTTACTATTTTAACTATTTATAAATTAATATTAGTATAAATATTATTATTAAGCAAAACCTATACTTAAATCTATATATAGGGTAAAAAGCCTAGATACTACTCTAAATATAGAGTAAAAGTAACTAAATAAAAGCCTTATTTATTTTACTTTTTCCCTTCTATCTATAACTTTGAAATATAGTAATATTACTACATATTTTATATTACGCTAATTATATCATAAATAATAACTTATAATACATTAATTATATAATATATAATACTACAAATCTATTTGATAATAATAATTAATACTCCAAATTATAGAATAATAGTTTTATTAATTTGAAGATTCAAAAATAAATCAAATTAGCCCTATTTTTTAAGGTTTATTATTATTATACTTAGAGCTAGTAAGATTAAGAAATATATTCATATTGACATTTCAAAATTAATTACTGAAAGTCTTATATATATTTTATAAGAAAGTTATATAGATATCGCCTATAACCTATTTATATTATTATATAATAAACTAATTAATAAACTATTCGATAATAGAGGAGGATAATAGCAATCCTTATAAATTTATAAAAATTCTAGAAACATATATATTTCAATTCTCCAGAGATACTATTAATATTCTTGTTAATAAGTTTATAAAGAGTAATATTTATTATTATAAGACTCTTTATACTACTTTTAAATATATTCAAAACTTAAATATATATAATATAAACCTCTATAGTTAGAATTTTAATTATCTTAAATTATTACATTCTTTAATAACTTTACATTAAGTTTTTTTAATCCTTATAAGTATTATATTAATAATAATAAGAGGTTTATACAGACTAATACTCTTATAATTATTCATACTCTTATTTAAAATAAAGAATAAAAGATAAGTCTTACTTTATATTATAAAATAACTATTACTAGAAGTATTATATTTAATATCACTCTAGTTAAAAAGAAGGATAAAGAGTACTCTTATTATAAAAAGAACTATTTAGCTTTATAATATTATACTACTTACTTTTACCTTATCCCTATTAATTTGGTTATTTTTGCTCTATACTTAGAATAGTATCTAAGCTCTATACCCTATATATAGATTTAACTATAAATTTTACTTAATAACAGTATTCATACTAATACTAGCTTATAACTAATTAAAATAGTAATAAAATTACCTATTATTATAGATAATTATACTTCTAGTTCTAATATTTAACTTTATAGTAGTAGAAGACTTTGTAGTAATAATTAGGGAGAGTCTTATTAAAACTAAGGCTTAATATATATAGCTAAAAGTAACTACTAAAGTTATAAAGTTAAGAACTTTTATAAACCTCTTAAAAATAGAATAAAATAAAGCGTTAAAAGCCAGGCATTCTATAATTTATTACTCTTCTATATCCTTTATAATAAAACTAAAATCTCCTCAAAATCTATATAGCTACTTATAAAAGAAATACTATAAAATAAATATAGAAATATCTAGCTATAACTATTATAATTAAAACTATTACTTTATTAGAATAAGCCTTAATAAAATTATCCTAAACGTTATAATTAATAAGTAACTTATAGATATTTAAAAAAATATTATCTAATTAACCTATAACTTACTATACTAAATTAATAATATTAGGGACTAAATATCAATTAGATAATACCTTAATATTAATATACTATTATAATACTAATTACTAGATATTTTAAAATATTATAGCGATATAATTATAGGGGTTTTAAAAGCTATCTAATTATACTAAAAGTATCTATATCTATATAAGTATTATTTATATATTAGTTATACTTAATTAATATATTAAAATTGTTTACTAATAAGAGTAAGCTGAATCCTACTATACTTATATAGAAATTATTAATTAGCTTATATTAGTAGTAGAGAACTTTCATATTAGTAGTATAAAGTTTTATCTTAAGAGTAAGTAAGGCTTAGTTTATAATAGGGACATCAAGATTGTAAATATTAAGGTTATAATAAATATTCAAATAGAATGCCTATAGTTAGTAGTAATTGAATGTCTTAAGATATTTAAATTATATATTAGTAGTTATAAAAGTATGAGGGCGTAAAGGCATAAGGTTATTACGGAAAGAGTTATCAGTTATTTATTATTTATGAAAAAGTTAATATAAGGTGGGTATACTAGCTATAGCTATAAGGGGTTCAGCCCCAGATTAACTAGAGGCTAGCTATAGTAGTTAGTAGGGGGGTAGGAAGGCTAAAGTCGTACTTCAGGAGGCAATATATCTACTAATAGTTATAGTAGAGAGCAAGCCATTAGCCCCTCCTATAAATAACTATTAATATATATTATTAAGTATATATATAGTAGGAATCATATTTAAATATACTTTTCTATTTTATCTTTATTAATATATATTAATAGTATTATAAATATACTTAATAACTTTACTATTAGAAACCTTACTATCTAGAAGTTATTAATAATACTTAAGGTAATAAATATTATAATTGACAATAAAGCTATTATAAGCTTAGATATTATAATTAATGTAATATATTCTAACTTAGTCTTTAATAATCTTACTCTCTTTATATTATATAATATTTATAGTAGCTTTTAATTCTTTACTACTATTAATAGTAAGTTAGTAAGATTAGAAAGTATAAATTTTTTTTCTTTTGAATAGGGAATTTTAAAAGTTTCTTTGAAACTATTGATTCAACTATTAAAGAAGTTAAATATAGCCTTCTTAGTTTTTTCAACCTATTCAACTTAGGCAGACTTTAAAGAAGTTATATTAAATATAATTATTATATTATAAGTCTTATTAATCTTCAGTCTTATTAAAACCTTTTTAAAATCTATTAAATAAATAATATTTATATTATTAATATATCTAATAATACTACTATTCTTATTAATACTACTGTTAATTTAATTAGAAGTAAAATAGAGATTTATCATATATTTAAGATAATATATTAATATTCTACTCATATCTATCTATTCTAAACTATTAAAACTAATATAGATATAAATATCTAATTTATTAAAGAGGGAATTAACCTTTTTTACTATAAAATATATTATCTTATTAAGTCTATAGAAATTATTAGTTATTATACCCCTCTACTTCTTATTTAGCTAGATAAAGAAATTTATTTCAACTTTATTGAGATTAAACTATTATTAATAATGAGTAAGAAATATATTTTTAATTTTCTTAATCATTATAATAATTACTATTAATTTATTTTACTTAATTTCATTAATATAATATTATTCTCAAAGCTATTAAGACATTTAATAGTACATTTATTAGAAAGATAATATTAACTATAGAGGTATAAATTTATAATAATACTTTAAAGATTAAAAAAGTATTTCAAAACTCTTATTTTATAAGAGTTTAGCTTAATCTACTTATTACTTATATATTATTCATAAATAAAACAATCAAATATATTAGCTAGATTATCATTAAATAACTTATATTATACTTATTAATAATAGTCTATTATCAGGCTACTATAGAGAAAAGGGGTACTAGGGGGCTACTAGAGTCTCTATATACTAGCCTTAGCTACTAGAATAATAGATATTCTAGTAATATAAGGCTTGAATATAAGTATAAAGCTATAGTTAAATAAGGAGAAAGCTAAGTTTGAATTATTATATAGTATAATATATACCTATTGAGAGAACTTATTACTTAGTATAAACCCAGCCTAATATATTTAAACTTCTACTTATCTTTAGGTATATTAACTAGTAGGATTATAATAGTATTAAATTAGAAACCTATAGTTTAAATAACTTAGGAGTCTAAGCCTAGCTTAATAAGAAAACTAACTCTTATAGCTACTAGTAGTAGTATTAATAAACTAGAGGAATAACTACCCCCTTAGAGTAATACTAATCTTTTTAAAACTAATCTAAACTAGTTAATTAAAAAAGAAGTAAAAAAGTTAAAAAAAAAGTAGAAGTTAGAGAAGTTAATAGCATTATATAGGAGAGATAATTTTAAAAAAGGAGTATTAGAAAGTTTTTTACTTCTATACCTAATTCTAAAAAATAAAAAATAAACCTTTTAGTTAAATAGTTAGTTCTTATTAAGTATTATAGGGGTAGCTAGTTAGTTCTTAATAGTTTTTTATTCAAATTATAAGGATAGTTTAACTTAATAGAAGATAATTTCGCTATAAATAAGAATAAAATCTAATATATAGGTTTATACCTAGAGGGTATTATATCCTATTAGTAGATTAAATAAGTTACTATTACTTATAATAATAATATTAAGTAGGTTACCTAGGTAGTAATAGAGGAATAACTAAAGTCTAGTATAAATAATAATAATACTTAAGCTATTATAATAATAGCTGAATTAGATATAATTTACTAGAGGGTTAGCTAATCCTACTAATAGTTTATTAATATATATAAATCTTTTAAAATAGTGTCCACGACAATAGGTAATTTCATTACCGTTTTAACTAGTTGTAAGCCAGTATTGGCACGAATGCTGTTATCGGGTAAAATTTATAGTTAAATCCATATATAGGGTGCAGAGCTTAGATATTATTCTAGGTACAGAGCAAAAGTAACCAAATCTTTTAAAATAGAATACCTTAATATCTAACTAGAGAAACTTTAAATTATTAATATTATTTACTACTTATTATTTAAGTTAAGATATATAATTATCAATAGAAGCTTACTAGGTATATATTAGGAATTAAATAATATAGCTAAAAAAGTAGATATAATTAAGTAATTCCTAAATAGGTCTATCTTAGTAGAATCTACTTTTAGAATACTAGAGTAGAAGAGCTATAGATTATTAGTTATATAAATAGCTATTCTAATTTAGGAGATAAGTGGGGAGAACTAGTTAAAAGGACTTTTTTTATAATTACTCTTTTACTAAAGATTAAATAAGAAGGAACCTTATAGCTTTAAATAGCTACTTCCTAAAAGCTACTTAAATATTATAATTATAGAAAGATAAGCTATATATTATACTAGTATAATAAGGATACCTATTATACCTATAAAAAACCTCAGTATACTAAAAGACCCTATTATACCTTAGGAATAAAAACTAATAGTATTTATATCTTATAAAATCTAGAGGCCTACTAATACTAAAAAGCTAAAATATTAATTTATATAAAGAGAAATTAGAAGAAGAAAAACGTATTTATTAACCTAAAGGCTAATAAGAATATCCTAAGCTAAAGAATACTATATAATATTAAACTTATAGAAGTTAATTTAAGACTAAAGATATTAAATTTCTAGGGAGGAGTAATACCTAAATATAAAATATAGATTATAATTATGAAGATTATAGATAACCTTAGTATAATATAGATAAAATCCTATATATTTTAAATGAGTAATACTAGTAAATATAATATAATCCTAGGGATCTCTTAAGGAAAAAAGGTAAGGTTTAACCTAGAATAGAAAACTCTAGGTTAAACCTATTCTTTAGCTATTATTAATTTTAAACTAATATATAAGGCTAAAGTAATTAATAAGGCTAAAAAGTAATCTAAGTATATATTAGTAATCTTAATTATATTAGTATTAATAGAATGAGAATAATAAGCTACCTAATAATAACTTTGTAAGAGTATGGCTAAAGGCCTTGACTAGGAAAGGTTTAGATATATAGGTAGGATCTATATTACTATATAGACTATTGCTTAAAAGATCTAAGTTGTGATCCTTTAGCTGAAAACTCTTTCTAATACCTTAGCAGCTATAGCCAGCTAGTTATTAGGTATATTATATAGTCTTATTAATATATCCTTATAACTATCCCCCCTCTAAAAGCCTTAGTCCCTAAGGCTATAATTATATACTCCTTAATATCTATTATAAAACCTATATATTATTACTAACTATTTATCATACTAAATACTTCTTTAATATTTATAATTATTCCGCCGTAATACTATTATTTATATAAGTAATTTTTTATAGTTTAAATAATAGAACTAATTTTTATTATTATTATTATTAGCTTCTTATTACTCCTTCTATTATTTATAAATATATTTATTATCATCTTAATAATATATCGACACCTTTAAACTTTATAGTATTATTCTAATAGGAATAATTTTTTAACTCTATTATAATCTTTTATATTATTTTACTATACGCTTAGTAAATATTATCTACTTCTTCTATATATATCTTATTATTTTTTAATTTTTTATTTATACTATTTTTATCCTTCTAATATCTTTCTATATTATCTTACTAATTATTCCTAACTTATTATTTTTTCTCTCTTTTTTTTCTTTTTCTTCTTTATTATTTATATACTATACGTTTCCTAATAATATCTTATATTATTATTATTACTACTATCTTCTAAATATTTATCTATAATAGTAAAAAAGCTCTTAATAAGGGTTTCTTATACCTAGAGCTTAGTAATTACTTATTTTATTTTAACTATCTATTATTATTCTATTTTAATATAGAAAGACTACTCTATATTATTAGTAACTATATATTAAAGTATATTTTTTATAAAAAGAATAAGTAGAAATATTGTAATATAAGTTATTTTGTTACTATATATTTGCTATTTTTATTAAACTTTGCTATTCAGGTTCTATTTAAGTTATATAATACTACTTAAGCGACTTAGAACTAAATTATTATCTATTACTAAATATTTAAGTAAAAAGTTTTAACTTCTAAATATAAAGGTAAGTTACTCTATATTCTTACTAAAGTTTTAGCAAAATAGTAGTATAGAGGTAATATTATTTATAACCCCTTTATAGATATATAAAAGAAGAAGTTTAATTTAGAATATTTTCTCTTTTAGGAGATATTAGCTATCTGTTAGTATTTAAATATTATATGTCTTGTTATTATAAGTTTGCTAAATATTTATTTTATTATTACTACTAATTAATAAGATAACTTAATATTCTAAGATCTATAGAAGAAGTATTTTACTAACTATTTACTATATAACTTACTTATCTTTATAATAATAGTCTTACTATTACTTTAAAATAATAACTTATTTATTTCCTTAATATATCTTATTACGCCTTAGTACTTAAGAGTACTAAAGCTCCTACTATCTTAAGATTATTCTGATTTAATAATAATTTTTACTATCGCCTTACTAGGTATTCTAAGTATAATATATTTAAATATCTTATTATTATTACTAGTAGTTATCTTATTCTTTATAAGTCTAATATTACTATACCTCGCCATATATATATTCCTAGTTTACTATTATTTACTACTAGTAAAAGTAAAAGTAGTAATAATAATTAGGATAATAATAAGAATAGAAGATTTAAAATTTTAGAAACTTTTTTATAGCCCCCTTATTATACTAATAGTAATAATAATATTACTATACTTACTATAAGTAATTATATCTCTTTTATTAAAATCTACTTAATAAGTTTTTAGTATTACTTTACTCCTAATAATACTATCTTATTTAGTATTAAAAGAAAGGTTATAAATAATAATATTTAAATAGAAAGACCTCCTATTAAGAAGTATAAGATTTATTCTAGTATTATTCTATTTATTCCTATAGCTTCTATATCTAGTAGCTATTAGTCTACTACTAGAAAGTCTACTATTTTTAAAACTACTATTTCTAAAAAAGTTATTCTAATAAAAAAAATTATAACTACTAAAAGAATTCTTATTACTAAGTAGGTTATTATA
>AMCV02000002.1:3440520-3474599 GCA_000350065.2 Colletotrichum orbiculare MAFF 240422
CTTTTACAAAAATATACCTAAGCTTTAGGTATAAAGATTATATTATCTATATATACTAGCCGAGTTATTACTAAAATATATTAGTTTTTTCTAATTTAGGGATATACCCCTTAGAATAATATTTAAGTTATTTAAATAGTTAATAGAATTATTTCTCTCCCCCTTTTTAAGATATTATTACTAAGTACTTAATATTAATATTATACTAATTATCTTATTTCTTATAATACTAGATTATTTATTTTTAAATTTCTAAATAATTTCTTATATATTACTTAGGTTAATTATAATCTCCTATATATTATATTCTATAGGCTATTTAACTTATTTTATAAAGAAATATTTATTATCTCTATCTTCTTACTTTTTTATAATCTCCTCTACTTCTTATTTTATAGGGTTATCTTCTAACTTAGGGAGGATAACTTAGCTATTAATATCTTTTTATTATTCTATCTATAGTTTAAATAAAAAAATAGGGAAAATATTATATATCTAGTAGTATTATTCTAGTAGATATATTTTATATACTTATTCCCCTATCTTCTTTACTATTAAAACTTTAATATACTTTAGTATTAATTTCCTATATTTAAACTTAAAACTCTTTATTAATAGCTTGATAACTACTCCTTAAATATATATATATAGTTAATATCTTAAGTTATATATTTTCGCCTAGTTTTCAACTACTATTTACTAATATTCTACTATTTAGTAATATATTTAATTAATATAAGTAACCCATTCTATAATACTTTATACTATTAAGTCTTTTTTTATTATATATTTAATTATTCTTAAGTAGAACCTATATAGTTTTTCTATTAGTAAGTACTTAGTAATACTATATTTATTATTATTATATATAAATATAGCTTCTCTTAATTATACTATTTAAATAGTAGGCGAACTACTAGTAAACATTCTAAAGTAATACTTTAATATTTAGTATATTCATTCTATTTAACTATCTGTTTATAAGTAGTATACTATTAATAGTTATTATTTAATTAGTTATTCTGCTATAAATTCTTTTTAAAATTAATTTATAAGGAGTTTATCTTTATTACTAATAATACTTTCTAGAATACTAAATTAATATTCTACTTCTTTATAAAGTATTAGTACTAGGTCTATAACTATTATTTTTTTTACTATTAAAATAAATATTATAAATTTTATAAACCTATTTATAATAACTAAGATAGTTTTATATATATTACTATCTTAGTAAGTACTTTCTAGAAGTCTTATAATAAAGTTTATACTAATTTCTTAAAATAGTCCTACTAGGATAAATAGAGATTATAACTAGCTATATAGTTTATACTTTAGTATTTTAATCCCCTAGTAGATTTAATATAATATTATATAATCCTATATATTTATAGTTATATTACTCTAATAGAAATTCTATATTATAAAGTTATAAATCTTATTAATACTTATATAGTTTTCCTTATTCTTATTGTAGTATAGGTAAATAATTTTATATCTTAGGGATTCTATATTAAATATAATTAGTTTTTTTTAGAAGAAGAATGTTTTTTCTATATTTATTAAGTAGTTTTTCTAGTTACTAGCTATTCCCTAAGTTTTCTCTATATATATTTAGTAGTTTTTATTATAGGTTTATAGTTTTTTAATAATTTGTTTAATATTTTTAGAATCCCTTATAGAATATACTGTTTTATTTTTTATAAGACTCCTTATTATTAAATATAGGATATATTATATTAGAATAATAATCCTAGCTTTTTATAAGTTCTTTTTACTTACTAATACTTACTAAGTATTCTCTATTATTCTATATATTTCTTTACTATAGGTAATTATAGCTATAATTATCATTATACTTCTAGTATCTTTAATAGGATAGTATTTTTAAAAAGTTAAGTATTTCTTACTTCTAGGTCTAACTCTTATATTAAAATATTTCTCTTATATTTATATTATTTAGATAAAGGTTTTTACTAATTCTAAGTTTCTCTTAATTTTAGAATTTTCCTAGAAGGTATCTATTAATAATAATTTAGTAAGTTATAATGTATTTATAAGGATTAGTAGTATACTATAATATTCTATTTCTTTTTTTATATAGTTTAGTTATTTAGATAGTTTATCTACTAGATTAGTAGTTTTAAGTTAGTATTTTAAATTAAAGTTAAATATTAAAAACTTATAAATCTAGTAGGTAAGCTTTTTTTTAAAAAATCTTATATTAATATTATAATAATACTTATTAAGGCTTAATAGTTTATTAGGACTATAAACTTCTTTAAGAGTCTTATTAAGTAATATTTCTAGTAATTAAGGTTCTTAATAATAATTAGTAGTTCTTATTAGCTTATTCCTTACTTCTATCTTATTTTACTAAATTTCTTAGAATAATAAGTAATTAGTTATTATTAGCTTTTTATTTTTTATAATAAGATACTTAAGATTACTTATTATAATATATCTATTTCTACTTTAGTATTCCTAATAGAATCTTAATACTAGAGAATAGTTACTAAATAGAAAGTATTTTATAATACTAAGAATATAGATTTTATACTTTCTAATTATAAAAAGATTTTCTTCTTAGTTCTTCTTTTAAGAAGTATTATAAATAGTATTATTACTCTTAAGTAATTAGTAATAAACTTATAATAGAAGTTATAGAAACTTAAGAATATTTAAAGTTCTTTAAATATTTCTAATAGCTTTTATTTAGTAATAATTTAGATTCTTATTAAGTCTATTTTAATTCTTTTTTAAATAATTATATAGTTTAGAAAACTTATTTCTTCTATATAGAATTCATATTTAGAAAGCTTAGTGAAAAGATATATTTTATATAGCTTAGTAAGTACTTATAGTAGTACCTTAATATAGTCTTCTTTAATACTTATTATATATACTATAATATTATTTATATATACTATATAGTATATATTAATTAAACTAGTAAGTATATAATTAATATATACCTAGAAGGTTACTAGTATATTAATAAGACTAAATAGTATTACTATATATTTATAGTAATTATATGATATTCTAAATACTATCTTCTAATAATCTTCTAGCTTAATTTTAATATAGTAATAAGTATTTTTAAAATTAATGTTTAAAATTTATATTCCTTTTAAAATTTATTTAAAAACTTACTAATTAGTAGTAATAAGTAATAGTTCTTAATTGTAATTTTATTAAGATTTTTATAGTTAATATAGAGATATAGAGAGCTATTTCTTTTTAAGATAAAAAGGATTAGTATACTTATTTTACTTATAAATAGCTATATATATTTATTTACTAAGTTCTTAGTAATATATACTCTTAACTCTTCTAGTTACTACTTACTTAATAAATATATAGGCTTATAAAGTAGTTTCTTACCTAGCTCTAGCTTAATAGTATACTTAATATCCTTAAGGATTAAAATAGACTTTACTATAACTTTATTAAATACTTTCTACTTACTTATAAGCTTTTTAGAAATATCTATAGTTATAATAACTTTATCTTTTTCCCTAAATACTTCTATATAAACTTTAAGATTTTTTCTTATCTTATTAATATATAGTATATAAGTAGTCTTATTATTCTTAATAATCTCTTATATAAATACTTCTAGCTTAATAATAGATATATATTTATAGTACTAGGTATTTATCTAAATATTTAATATAATACTTTCCTAACCTATAGAATACTACTTTAAGAAGAAGTCTATATATCCTTCTAATTAGTAAGTATTAGTAAATAGCTAGTATAATTTCTATAAGTAACTATTTAAGTCTATAAAGAAGAATATTAGTTAGTATAATTTTTCTAGTTCTAATATTAAATTATTAAATCCTTCTAAAATAAATATAGTTATTTTAATTAGAACTAGTTTTAGTAATATAACTAGCTACTTATTAATAAAATCTATTTATAAGTATAAGTCTATATTTATTATTACTTCTTTTTTTTAGTATTTTAGAGAATAATTACTAAGTTTTTAGTTATCTTCCTTATAGGGACTAATTTTTTAATTAGTATAAAGATTATTAATTCTATTTTTATACCTATTTATTTCTCTAGATCTTTTTAATATAGAGGCTAGTATTAATAGTTTGTATTAAAATATAGGACTTTATAGTATTCTATTTTTAAGTAGCTATTAGTATCCTATTTATACTTATTTTACTCCTATAGTTTATAGCTTTATATTTAGTCTTACTATATGAGAAGTAAACCTCTATAATCTATAGTATAACTAATATATATATAGTTCTCTAGCTTAGGGTAAGTATAGTATTACCTAACCTACTAATATCTTACTACTAACTATTTAGTGTTAATAGAATTAATAATCCTATTTATCCTACTATTTATAAAGGTAGAAGTAGTTAGAAAGGCTATAGGTTTATATATAAATATTTATATTTCCTATTTCGTATTAGTTTACTAATATAATATTATTAGAATTCCTATAGTTTTTTAGTTTTTATTATAATATTTCTAACTTTTAAAATTAGGATTTTAAATCTCTCTATTTCTTTTTTCAAACCTAAGTATAGTTAGTAGAAATAGATAAAAACTTTTCTTTTATTCTATTTCAATCTAAATATACTTAGGTTTTAATATAATACTAACTACTTAGTATAATACTATATAGGTAATTAGTATTTTCCCTGTTATATTTCTTTAAGTTTCTATTTATATAATTTTTCCTTTATCTCTAGGTTGATATATTATTAGTAAATAAATATAATAAAATTAACTTAAATAGAATTATCTTCTAGGTTAATTTTATAGTTTTTCTATTCTATTTAGAGTTAGGATATTAGTTTTATAAATACCTATTAGATCTACTAATTAATTATACTATTTAGCTGGATTTAATAGCTATCCTTAATAATTATAATCTAATTATTAATTTATTTAATTATAAATTCTTCTTTTATTATTCTATAGTTATATAAGAATAGTTTTTCTTAGTCTTTAGGTAGTTTAAATACTACTAATTATTTAGCTAGCTATTAGATAAAAGTTATAGTTTACTCTTTATAAGTTTCCTACTATTTCTATATTTACTCTTAGTATATTACTATTTAAGATTATATAGTTTTAAGTATTTTACTTATAATACCTATTAGGTCTAATTTAAGTAAGAATAGTAGTTATAATAATACTTAAGATTATTTATTAAATCTAAATATTAATTATTAAGGACCTAGTAACTATTTAGACCTAAGAAGTATAATAAAAATTATTCTACTTCTTCTTCTTATATTAGGAAGGGGGTATTCTTTTCTTTAAGATATATTTTATATAAAGTTGTCTAATTAGTATTCCTTTTTAACTTCTTTAGTATATTATTAGTAAAAATTTATATTAATATTAAGTTTTAATTCGTCTTAAGTAGTATATAAGAGGTATTTCTCTTTAGGGGTATCTTCCCCTAAAGTTATTATCTTATTATTATTATTATTTTATTTATTTAATTCTTAGTAATAGTATAGTATAATACTAATAGTCTTATTATACGCTTCTATTAAGTTAAGTATTAATTATTAGAATTTATTAAGGCTTATATTAAGTCTATATTTATAAGGTGGCTGTTTTCTATAAAAATAGTTATTACTTAATATCCTTACCTATACTAGTTACTTAAAAAAGTAAGTAAAAATAATAGAATTATAAGAGTATAGCTAAAGGCTTTGATTAGGAAAGGTTTAGATATATAGGTAGGGTCTATATTACTATATAGATTATTACTTAAAAAATCTAAATTATAATCTTTTAGCTAAAGACTCTTTCTAATATTTTAGTAGCTATAGCCGGCTAGTTACTGGGCGTACTACGTGGTACTATTAATATATCCTTACAAACCTATAAGAAATCTAAATAAAAAGAAAATTAATCTTAATTAATTACTATTAAAATATAAAGAATAAACTTATATTTATAATATAAAGAAAACTAGTATTCCTATAGAAAAAGATATTTATATATATATAATAAAACTAGAAGAAAGTAAAAAGTTCCTATAAGGTTTTATCTATTCTTTTATAGAGAAAGATTTAGAAGAACTACATTAATACTTTATATTAACTTTTTTAAAAAAATAGATTAAAATATTAAGGAGTTCTATAGAAATATTAATCCTATTTATCTTAAAAAAAGAAGTATATTAAAGTTATATATAAATTATAAAAGTCTAAATAATACTACTATTAAGAACATATATTACTACTATTTATTAATAATATTTTAAACTATCTAGGAGAAACTTTATAATTTATTAAACTAGATCTAAAAAAAATATACTACTAAATCTATATATAGCTAGGAGATAAATAGAAGATAGTATTTTAAATATAATATAAATAGTTTAGATATTATATAATATTATTTAATTTAATAAATATCCTAATAATCTTCTAAATATATATTAATAATATTCTAATAGGTTTTATAGATATTATATGTATTATCTATTTTGATAATATCTTAATATTTATTAAAATTAAAGAAGACTATATAGAAGTAGTAAAAAAAATATTAAACTAATTATTAACTATAAGGCTTTATACTAACTTAGAGAAGTATAAGTTTTATATATAAATAATTAAATTCTTAGGTTTTATTATTTCTCCTAAAAGTATTACTATAGAAGAAGAAAGAATATTAATAATTAAAAAATAGCTATTACCTATTAGTATTAGAAAGATCTAGATCTTCTTAAGGTTTATAAAGTTCTATAGGAGATTTATTTAGAATTATTCTAAAGTATATATTAGACTTACTAATTAGCTAATTAAATAAGTTAAAAAAAAGAAGTAATAATCTCTAGAGTAATTAAGGCTTTTAAAAATCTATATAATAGATTTATTTAAATACTAATTCTAAAATATTTTAATCTAGCTTTTCTAATATATATAGAAATAGATAGTTCTAACTTTACTATAAGGATAGTAATTACCTAATTAGAAGAAGGATAGTAGTAACTACTAGTTTATTTCTTAAAAAGGTTAAGGGGAATAGAGTTAAAATATAGTATACTAGAAACTAAACTACTAGCTATTTATAAAGTAGTACTTATATAGAAATACTACTTTTTATATTTATAATGTAAAATCACTTTTATTACTAATCACTTAGACTATTAATACTTAGTAGTAAAGCTTTAGTTTAATAATTATTAAGTAAGACTTTTTAAGACATATTATTATTTAATTATATTATTAACTACTAGTTAGAGAAGTAAAACCTAATAGATAGTCTATTAAAATAACTAAATTATTAAGTAATAAAAAGAGAAACCTAAGGAGCTAGATATACCTTTTTAAAAAACTTCCTAAACTAGTTTTTAAATAGAATAATAGTAGTATCTTTCTAAAGTTAAAAGCTAATAGTAAACCTAGAAGATATCATTCTAAAGAAACTAGAAGGAATATTAGAAGAAGAGATCTAATAATATCGGTTGCGCTATACTGTAGGGCATATAGTAACTATACGTATTGCTATATACATAGTAGTATACCCTCTACGCCTTACTAGTAATAGGTACTAAGTACCCGGCACTAGCTATAGCTAATTATATAGCAATTAGTAAGTAATTACCACACTATAAATCTAAAGCTTTATATAACGCCTCATACTATATAATATAGGAATAATAATAATAAATAACTAGAATACTACTTTACACCTATATAGTAAGATTATATATAGTATATATTACCCTCTAGATAAACTAATACTAATTAGTAATTAACCCTTCTATTATATTACTATACTACAGATTAATAAGGTTTATTATAATAGAAGAAGTAATCGCGAAAACCTTATATCTAAAGTCTATATAAGACGAAGGATTATAAGATTTATTACTTAAATACCTTAGATTCTCTCTACCCTAAGACCTTACTAAGAGCCTTTAAATTATATATTAACCCTTTATAAATAACTATTATTATAATACTAATAACTATATTTAACTTAGTTTTAAAATAAGATACTCCCTGATAGCTACTATTAGGAGGCTAATAACTATATTTAGTTTTTTACTTATAGGAGTGTATTTAGTAAATATAATAACCTTTTTTGAGCTATTACTAGAGTTTTAATACTAGAGATTTATAGTATCTCTAGCCTTAAACCCTTAAAAGACCTATATAGCCTCTTAAAAACTCTTTTAATACTTCTACTTTTATAATAATATCTAAATTAACCCCTATAGGCAAGATACCTACCTTAAGTACCCCTCTACTTATAATAATAGTACCCTTAGGTATCCCTATCCCTATAAAGTTCTACTAATACCTTAATCTAATATTTTTCAGCTAAATCCCTAATTTTAACTATATAAAGATTATAAATAAAAATTCTATAAAAATCTCTACCTATATAATATACTAAGTAGCCTTCTATATATATATAAAACTCTATAGCTTAGAACTCTTTTAGATATTTAAAAATAACTTTAAAGATTAACTTCTAATAATATAATAACTCACTAATATTCCTATATTATACTATTTTAAAGACTACTTTATAGCGTATAGTATTAAAGTTAATATAAATAGTAATTAAATCTTTATAATACTACGCCAACTATCTTAATAATAAGAATTCAACCTATAGATTTATAAAAAACTTCAAGAAGTTTTAAAATATTATATTAGTCTTAAGACTAATTTTAAAAAATACTCTAAATAAATTAATAACCTTATATTAAAAGAATTAGATTTTACTCTACCTTTCTATAATACCTAACTTAAAGTTAAATATATAATATTAATAATATCCTTATAATAAGAAGTTGAGAGGAGATACCTATAACTAATTTAAGCAGCTTATATACTTATAGCGTAAAATAAGAGACTTCTATTATAATAATTAACCTTACTAACTTTATATTTAACTATTTTAAAACCTTCCTAATACTAAGAAGGGTACTATAAGTATACCTTACGCCTCGCCTCTACTACTCTTTTTAATAATATTTTAGCTAAATATACTATAGATTTCACAAAACTATATAATAAGAATATAAAATATAGTAGAAACCTATATAATATATTTAAGATAAAAATCTATATTTTTTATAATTACTACTTTAAGCTTAATATCCCACATTATATATAGGCTAGTATATTTTTAATTATACTAAAAAATCAAGCTCTTAAGTATTATTTTAAATATTTAAGTAACTCTAGCCTTAACTTATAATTTGAATAGATAACTTACTATATTAAAAACTACTTTAAAAATAATAAATATTAATAATTATATCTTTCTAACTAGTAAAATATTATATTTCAAAATATCATAACTAAGAACTCTAAGAAGGATAAAAAGAAAGCTTTTAAGGCTTTTATCTTTAAGCTTATTTATATTTAGAAAGCCTTCTTATTAAACTTCTATATAGATATAATATTCTACTTTTAGCTTATAAGTATATATTATAATATATCTAAGTACTAATTAGCCTTCTTTACCTTTATAATAACCTCTTAAAGTCTCTATAACTAGTTAAGATTAGTTATAAGTAATATTATATTACTCTAAAAGTCGCAATATATTTAAAATAGCAGAAATAATAGCTAGAAGTAAGTTGATAATTAATTTTAAGTCGACTATATATATAACTCCTCTTAAGAATACCCTTAAGACGCTATATTATATAATACTTAATATTCTATTTATATAGTTTTATAAAACTTATAACTACTTACTCTAAATAGTATTTATCTTCTTTATCTAGCTATATATAGCTATTTAAATAAGAAGTACTATATATATAACAAAATAAGTTATTAGTCTATAAAATATACTTTTAAGGAGAAATATATTTTATTTAATTAATATAAATTAAATATTAACCCTAAGGTATATTTTATAATAGTATACTAAGTTTTCCTTATAGAGTATAAAAGTATTAATAGTTTAGATAATAACCTTAAAAACCCCCCTTAAAATCATAAGCCTAATAATACTATTATATAATACTAAGTATAATATAACCTTAAAAATAAGACTACTAATCCCCTTAAATAATTTTTAATATTATTTTTTAGTAAAAACCCTATTACTCTCAATAGAGGTAAAATCACAAGAATCCTCTAAGACTAAGTAATACTCTATACTTTTATTTAAAGTAATATTTCTAATAGTATAATTAATAAGAAAAGTAGCACTATAGCCCCTATATCTATATTTATACTTAAAGGCTATTATTTAAATACTATTTTTCAAAGTATCTTACTTAACTTAAATATAGCCGGCTTCTTAACTATTAAGCACTCCTAGTTTACTATACTTAAGCGGATTATTAACCCTTCTATAATCCTCACGTTTCTATAAGGCGAACTAGTAATAATATACTTTAGTAAAACCTTTCTAATTACTATATTTAGAATAGTTAATATTCTTACGCCTCTAGGTATTATTATATTTTATATAGTATTATATAATACTTCTTTCTTACTCTACTTTATAGATATAAATCGACTTAATATTATATTTAATAATATATATAACTAGTTCTACTAAAGTAAAAAAGTCGTCCTAATTATTTAAAAATAGGGGTATCTATAGCTACTTTTTAATAAAAAGAGAATAATTACCTCTATATATTTTATAAAAGTAGAAATATAGAAACTCTATTACTACTTTAGATATCTAGCTACTATATACTTCTATAATATCCTCAATAAGGCGGGACATCTAGTTAAATATTATATTTTTAAAGTATTTAAGAAGTATTATTACTAATACTAAATATATAGCATAGCCCTTTCACACTTTTATTTTACTATTTATAGTAATATTAACTTTAATTTTAAGATTGTTATTAATATTATCTATATTAATAGCCACCTTATACTCTATATTATTAATATTATAATAGTATTTAATGCTATTTGATTTTTACTAAATATTTCTGTAAAAATAATATAGGAAGCCCTTAAGGCATACTAAATTAATATATACTAAGGCCCTCCTAACTTTATTACTACTAATATAAGTATAATATTTCGATCTAAAGACTTTAGATTAGAAGTAAAAATAATAGGATTTATAGTTTATATTATTCTAATTAAGGGATATAATATTATTAGTAAGGTTAAATAATACTATACATTCTTCTACTATATATATAATATCTACTATAATAAAATACTTACTACTACTTAAGAAGTATTTCTTTAAGTAGTATATAAAGTAATTAATAATACTACTAGGCTTAATAGCCTTATACCTACTCTACTTATTTTTAGAATATACCCCTACCTTATAGAAGATTTAGCTCCCTCTCTAGATATTATTACTTAGGCTTATACTATATATAAAGCTACTAAAGAAATCTACTAGGAGTATATTAAGCATACTATTAACACTATTTTAATAATATATAATAGCCTAAATACCTTATATATTATAACCTTTCTATTTTAATCCTTAGTATATATATAATAAGTGAAAAATAGTTAGTAAGGTTTATACTACCTCCTTACTATATATAGTAAGATATATATTCTTAAACTCCTTTATAACTTTTAAGAGTTTTAATCTATAGCTATAAAACTATATTTTAAAAGTAATAACTAAGAGATCTTACTAAACTATATTAATAAAATACTAACACCTTTTATAATACTAATATTTAAAAGTACTTATAAGATATCTATAAGAACTAGTACTATTATAATAAGAGACCTAATACTATATAGAAATATATACTCCTATAGTAATATCTTGATTTTATCTATAGTTATCCCTATAGAGCTTTAGAATATTTAGCAAATACTATAAGATATTATTATTATAGATAATAGTAATACTATTACTATTAATAATAATAATCCCCTTCTTACTTAAGTAGTTAGTAATCTACTACCCTAACTTCAAATACTTTAGATTAAACTAACTTTAAATTATATAATTTATAGGAATAGTTTGATTTTTCTAAATCTTAGTTAAAAACCTTATTTTATAGTATATTTTATAGTTAAAAAATAGTTTAATATAATACTAGTATTTAACTTTTATAAAACAATATTATTATAATATCTAGACTACTATTTAAAGAATTAATTAAAAAGAAGTTAAAAATATTATTATTAATAGTATTATAGAGATTATTTAATATAACCCTATCTTCTATAAAAATTATAAGTATTTTAAATCTTATATTATTAATAAAATTAAGAATAAAGATACTAATAAGATATATAAGAAGTTAAGACTTATAATCTAAGGTTTTAGAGATAACAGTAAATTTGAAATATTAATATAATTACCTATAATCTAATAAAGTAGCTAATAGTTAATTTTAGCTATAGTTCTAATTCTCCTCTAGTATACTAATATAATAATATAGCTCTATAATATTATATAAGCCTATACCTAAGTTAAAATAGAGCTTATAAGGTATATTATAATTAAACTACTTTTATACTTTAAGGATTAATACCCCCCTAGCTTTATTATGATTATTATTAAACTATTATATAACCTTACTAAGGCTAGTACTTATTAGTAAGTAATATACTCTAAGTATTATGAGAAGTAGTTATAAATAGAGATATCAATATATAACTTATACTTCTTCATCTTATACCTTGAAAATAACGCTTTTAGCCTTATAAATATATAAACTAATAATACTTTTAGCCTCTTAGGTACTACCTTCTTATACTATAAAGATCAGGAGCTCTAAAAAGCCTTATTTAAAGCTAAACCTAAAATAGTCCTCTTAAAAGTAGTATTATTAGTATTTAATAGAAGTATCTTATTACTTAATAATAACACCTTCTACCTATATTAAAAGTATTAAAAATAAAAGCTCGCCCTTATTAATACATATATAATACTTAAAATACTTAAAAACACATATATTGAATAATATATACATAGGGTATACCTTACCTTAATATACTAGCCTGAAGTATTATTCAACCTCTTTTATATAGTATAAAAATAATAACTCTTAAGTAATAATACTACTATATTTAATAAATACCTTAAGTAGTAAATTAAATACCTTAATTATAGCCTTAACTTTATACTACTTAATTTCTCTAAGGTATACTTCTATACCTTTATTAATAGCTTATTTACTAATAATACTAACTTCTTATCTTAACTAAGATTTATAATAATCTTAAGCTAAAAAATAGCAGTTAGTAATAACTAGTTTAACTTCTATAGTAACCTTATATATTATTCTTCTATAAAAAGTAAAAGAATTACTAAGAATATACTTATTTTAGAGATTTATATTATAGTAATTAATATAGACTTTACTTATATTATAGCTATATTACTTAAGAAAATCCTCTAGTACTAAAACCTCCTTTAAATCCTAATTATTATATATACTAATTTATACTTACTCTATAAATACCTTATAAAACTTAGTATTACTAAAGAAAAACACCTTATAATTAATATTATAATATTAAAATAGTTATATAAATACTATAAACTCTACAAAATATAATAAATTAATAGAAATAATAATATTACTAATGCTTTTACAAAAGGTATATCAAACTATACCCTTAAGAGATTTATTAATTCGAATTATATAACTATTTAAATAGAGGGATAGGTAACTTAAGTAGAATAGATAAATAGGTATTTAAATATTATTAAAGTAAAAAGGCGTAGATTACTAAGAGTACTATTTTTCGTATAGATAGATAGGTATTAGGGTATATAGTAAAAAGAAAAATTACTAGTATTAGTTATACTATACTATAAGGCATATAGTAATTATACATATTACTATATATATAGTAGTATGCCTTCTGCGCCCTACTAGTAATAGGTACTAGGTACTTAGTACTAGCTATAGCTAATTATATAGTAATTAGTAAGTAATTACTATACTATAGATCTAGAGCCTTACGTAGCGCCTTGCGCTATATAATATAGGAATAATAACAACAAATAATTAGAATACTACTTTACACCCATATAGCAAGATTATATATAGCATGCATTACCCTCCAGATAAACCAACAAATAAGTATAAAAAAGATTACTATTAAGAAAAAAGAAGAATTATATTAGAAAGGTAATAATAAGTCTATTAATAAAGAAAGAGGAATAAGATTTTAAAGTAAACTAATTATTGTAAATAAATATTAACTTTAAGTTAACTTATTAATAACTTTCTATAATAAACCTTTAGAGGGATACCTAAGTATTACAAAGATACTTAAAGAATTAGGATAGATATACTAATAGAAGTCTATAAGAAAGAATATTATAAAATATATATTGAAATATATAATATATTAGTAGTTAAAGCTTTAATACTACTTCCTATATAGTAAATTAGTATTTCTACTAGTACCTACTAGCTTATAGTAATATATTAATATATATTTTATTACTAAATTACCTAAATTTATTAGATTTTTAGAGAAAAGCTATAATAATATATTAATAGTAATTAATTAATTTATAAAATATATATTCTACTTACTAATAAGGGAGTTTCTAATAGTAGATGAATGAGTAGTTTTTTTAGTAAATAATATCTTCTTCAAATATTAAGTTCTTTAAATTATTATATCTAATAGAAATCTACTATTTATTAATAGATTTTAGGTTCTTATTACTTACCTACTAGTTATTAAGAAGAAACTAAGTATAATATATTATTTATAAACTAATAGGTAAATAGAATAGTAAAATTAGAATATAGAATATTTCTTAAGAATAGTAATTAATTCTAATTAAATTAATTAAATAAAATAGTTATTTATAGCTGAATTTATTTATAATACTTTAGTTTATGGTACTACTAGGGTTATACTAATAGATATCTTAATAGGTTACTTATTAAAGGGATTTTATAATAGCTTCCTAGAAAGTATGAAACTTAAAGTAGTTCTTATAGTAGAAGAGAGGGTGAGATATTTTTAGTTATATTAAGAATAACTAAAAGTTCTATTAGAAGAAGTAAATAAAGAATATACTAAATAGTATAATAAGAAAAAGAAGTAATTAGATTTTAAAATTAGTAATTATATATTACTATTTATTAAGGATATTTAATATAAATAACTAGTTAAAAAGTTATTTAATAAATATTTAGAATTATTTAAAGTAATATAAGTAGTTAATAGGGGTTAAGTATTTAAACTTAACTTAGCTAAGAAGTATAAGATTTATAATATTTTCTCTTTATTATAATTAGAAAAATATAGAAGTAATCTACTAGTATTCTAAGTAGTCTTTATTAAAAACCTAAGAGATAATATATATAAAGTTAATTATATAGTAAATTATAAAAGATTATAAAGAAACTATTAGTATTTAGTTAAGTAGAAAGAATATAGAATAGAAGAAAATTTATAAATATCTTAATAGAATATATAATTAGAATTAAAGTTAGAATATAAGGGGGGTTTCCTAAGGATTATTAGTAAATTATAAAAGAAGTAGTATATTTAGATTATTAATAAAATAGGGTTAGGAAATTTATATTAATTTAAAAACTAAAGAAATAATATAATAAAACTTAAAAATAGTAATTAATTCTTAAAAAGAGAAAAATATAGGGTATTAGGGGGGGAATAAGAAAGTATTAGATTACTTAGTATTATTATTATAACCCTCTTTATTATTATTATCTCTATTTCTATTATTTTCCTTATTATTATTATTATTACTAAGCTATTTAAGAGTTTTAGGAATTAGGGAATGTAATTAAAGATATTAGTATATTAAAAAGATAATACTAATAAGTAGGAGGTTATTAAAGTAGTATTAAAAGGATAGAAAGATATTTATAATATAAGAATAAGTTAAAGATTACTTTAGAAAAATAGTCTAGAGGCTTATAAAAGTAGTAGTTTATATTTTAATAGTATAAGTTTATACTTCTTAGGTTTATTAGAAAGTAGTAATAACTTTTATATTTCTTTCTAAAAAATAGTTATACTATAAAATAGTAATAACTATAGCTTTAGTAGCTATAAGCTAGTACTTATAAGCTAGCTATTCTACTTCTTTATTTTTAGTTTTATACTTAGTATTAGACTTATTAGTATAGGAAATTTTAGTTTAAAAGGCTTTATAAATAGTAATTTAAGCTTTCTTAAAATCTTCCTATATTAATAATTAGTAGAAGAATACTAAGAAATAATAATAAGGATATTTTACTTTAGTATTATAAATAGCTATAAAAGGGTTAGCTTTAGATAAAAATTATTAGAAAAATAATATAAAATAAGAATTATAAGAATAGTAGTATAAATAGCTTAAAGACATATTAGAATATACTTTATAACTATAGGAATAACTTATAAGAAGAAAGATAGGAGTATATTAGAATATATTTCTTATTATATATAGTAATATAATAAGAATACTTATTATTAATATTTAAAATAATTAGTAGAAATAGGAAAAAGGAAGTAGTAGAAATATATTAGTAATCTTATAATAAAAGGTAAATAGTAAGGAGTAGCTAGTTAGCTTTTAGATAGCTATAAAGTAGAAGTAGTAGTAATAGGAGATAAAATATATAAAGTTATTATTATTATTATCATTATTAGTTAGAAAGATATAAGGAGTATATAATAACTTAGTAGCTCCTTTTTTAAAAATAATAACTCCTTTTTAAATAGGAATAAGAATAAGGGGAATAAGTAATAGGAGAATTAGAATAAGAGTAGTAAGAGTAGTAAGAATAGTAGGAATAAATATTATAATTATTATTATTACTATTTTTAATAACCTGGAAATAAAGTTATTAATAAAAGAGAAAAAAAGAAAACCTATATATAAAATTAAAAATTTAAATAATACAAAAAGCTTTCTTTTAGTTAAAAGTAATTAAGAGTTTCTTTAGGATAGAAGATAGTAAAATTAATAATAAAGAGGTTACTTATAGGTTATTAGGGGGGATAATAAGAATAATAAAAAGAATAATATTAGTTTCTAGAATTAAAAGAATTATAAAGTATATATTACTCTAGTTTAATTAGTAACAATAGTATTCTATAGAATAAGTAGGAATAAGAGACTATAAGTTATTATTAAGAGAAGCTTAATATAACTTCTATAAGAATAAAGATATTATAATTATAATAAATATAAAATCCCTATAGCTAGAAGTAAGGAAGAAACTTTTTTAATATCTCTATAACTAAAGAAAACTAGCTATTCTATATAGAAGTTTTAGGTTAATTAGAATATAACTATAATTAGAATATATCTTAAGAAGCTAATATTAACTAAGACTTAATATTAAAAAGCTGAGATATAAAACCTAGAATAAACTTCTAGATCCTAACTAAAGAAAAATATTAAAAGAAGAGTAAAATACTACTACTTTATATTAATATTTTAATAATTAGGTCTTAAGGATAGAACTTTTAAGAGGGAGGGTTAGATCAAGCTACTATAGAGAAGGGGGGTATTAGGGGGCTACTAGAGCTCTTATATATTAGCTTTAATTACTAGAGTAATAGATATTCTAATAATATAAGGCTTAAATATAAGTATAGAGCTATAGTTAAATAAGGAGAAAACTAAGTTCGAATAGTTATATAGTATAATATATACTTATTAAGAGGTCCTATTACTTAGTACGAATTTAGCCTAATATCTATTTAAAAAACTCTAAGATTATATTTTTCATCTTACTATTTATATTTTTAACTTCTTAGGATAAATTAATAAGAAAAAACTTAACTCTCATAATATTATAATAAGAAAGTTAAGTCTAATTAAAAATTATAACTTTCTATATATTAAATATGGTTATATTGAAGGTCTCTGATCTATTTAAAGTTATATGCTTCTCGGGGTCTTTTTAAAAATAGTTGTACCCTATAGTTGGCTCTTGCCTTATATATTCTGTAGATAATACTAGTTCTGAGGAACTATTTAAATAGAGGAAACCTCAAGTAGTAATAATGCGGTTAGTTAATATAATTACTAATAAAATAGGAAAGGTATAGGCCTATTTATTACGGTTACTTCTTTAAAAGATTATAATAAGTTATTATGTAATACTAATACTAGCTAGCTAGTAGTACTTATCGCTAGTTATTAATAGTTACTAGCTGTGAATAGCTATTAGTAAGAGCTAATACCTAGTAGCAGTTATTACGCTTAGTTTATATAACTAGAAGGTTTATAACTACTAGTCGCGCTTACCTGCTGTAGGATTCGAACCTACTACTCTTACTGTAGAACGGTAAAAGCCAGCCAGACGTTAAACTACTACGTCAAGCGGGTATATATTAAATATATTTATATATTTAAATATATTATATATAATACTAAAAAGAAAAATAAACTCCCTCTTTTTATAATTAAAATAGAAATATTTAGTTACTTTTGCTTTATACTTAGAATAGTATCTAAGCTTTATACTTTATAGATATATTTAACTATAAGTTTTACTTAATAATAGTATTCATACTAATACTAGCTTATAACTAGTTAAAATAGTAATGAAATTACCTATTATTATAGATAATTATGTTTTTAGTTTTAATATTTAACCCTATAGTAGTAGAAGACTTCGTAGTAATAATTAGGGAGAGTTTTATTAAGGCTAGGGTTTAATATATATAGCTGAAAGTAACTACTAAGGTTGTAGGGTTGAGAATTTTAGTAAATTTCTTAAAGATAGAATAAAATAGAGCGTTTTTATAATAGAACTAAAATCTCCTTAAAATCTATATAGCTACTTATAAAAAGGGTACTATAGAATAGGTATAGAAATATCTAGCTACGACTATTATAACTAAGGTTATTACTTTATTAGAATAGGTTTTAATAGAATTATCTTAAATATTATAATTAATAGATAGCTTATAGATATTTAAAAGAATATCGTCTAGTTAACTTATAACCTATTATATTAAGCTAATAGTATTAGGGACTAAGTATTAATTAGATAATACCTTAATATTAATATAGTATTATAATACTAGTTACTAGATATTTTAGAGTATTATAATAATATAATTATAGAGGTTTTAAAAGTTATCTAGTTATATTAGAAGTATTTATATCTATATAAGTATTATTTGTATATTAGTTATACTTAATTAATATATTAAGATTATTTGTTAATAAGAATAAGTTGAGTTTTATTATACTTATATAGAGATTATAAGTTAGTTTATATTAGTAGTAGAGAATTTTTGTATTAGTAGTATAAAGTCTTGTTTTAGGGGTAAGTAGGATTTAATCTAAAGGATATTAAGGTTGTAGATATTAAGGTTGTAATAAATATTTAAATAGAGTATTTATAGTTAGTAGTAATTGAATATTTCGAGATATTTAAATTATATATAGCTATAAAAGTATAAGGGTGTAAGGGTATAAGGTTATTATAGAAGAAGTTATTAGTTATTTGTTATTTGTAAAAAGGTTGATATGGGGTAGGTATACTAGCTACTATAGTTATAAGGGGTTTAGCTCTAAATTAACTAGGGGCTAGCTATAGTAATTAATAGGGGGGTAGGAAGGTTAAAGTTATACTTTAGGGGGTAATATATGTATTAATAGTTATAGTAGAAAGTAAGTTATTAGATCCTTTTTAAAATAGAAATATATATTTTATAAGGTTTCATATTTATTATAATTTTCTATATAATAATACTTAATATATTTATATTTTTCAGATAAAGAAGATTCTTTACTATTATAATATTTACTTTTATTTAAATCTTAAGAAGACTATTTTATATTTTCTTAGTAATTATATTGAATCTGATAATATTTATTACAATATTCTATTTAATAAATCTAATTTATAAACTTAATATTCTAATTAAACATTAATTTCAAATATTACTACTATAGAAAACTTCTTATTAAAGGAAAAAGAAGTTACCTTAAAAACATATTAAACTACTAATATTTGTATTATAGAATATGTAACGCTATTATTAAAACAACTTATTTCCTCCTATTACTACTATTTAATTAGAATTTATCAATATTATAAGTAATAAGTGAGATAATAACCTTATAGATACTATTTAGAAATAAGAATTAGATTCCCTAAATTAAAATACTAATCTATTAATAATAGAATAAGTTAATATTCCTACTATTTCTACTTTAAGTCATCTTTATTGGATTATTATAATAAAACTATTAGGCTATTATTATAAAGCCTACAATTTCTGTTTTTATAATAAAAAGAAGATTTATCTTATCAATAATATTTATATTAATCCAAATGCTTTAATTATTATTACTCTTCTTCTTATTGTAATATTATTAAAAGTTCTTCTTTTAAATTATTCTATTTTTTATATTATTAAAGAAGCAAAAGGGAATTCTCTTTAGCTCTCTTACTAGAAATCTATATATAATACTAAAATTGATTAAATACTTACTAAGGAGACTTTTTATATTATTAATAAATCCGTTAATACTAGACTCCTTCTAGATATATAGGTTATTAATATTAAGACTGATATTTTAAATAATATTATAAGATTTAAGAATTAATAAGTAATTTATCAAACTTATAAAAAGATAATTAGTTATCTTAAGAAATCTACATTCCTATAATACTTACTACTACTATACGCTTTCTCTTTATTATTATTATATTCTACTATGTCTTATATAAAATATATAATTTTGATATTAGTTTCCTTATTATTCTAATATTTTAAGATATTTAAGTTTATTTTTTTTAATCTATAAGTTATGCTAGTAATATACATAGGATATTATTACTTCATAAGATTCTCTATAGTTTCTATAAGAGCCCCTTGTAATAATTCTAGCTTATTATAGTTAAAATAAAGAATATTAGCTTTATATCTATTAAGGGAGAGATTTACTTTTTTACTAATAAGAATCTTATTATATATACTTTTATATATATTAATAATATTATTATAACTACTTTTATACCTAAGATTAGAAAGAAGATTTATGAAATACTTAAGACTATATATCTTCTTAAGAATCTCAATATTATTATTTAACTTTTAAGACTTTAAATCTACTATAGTATTATAAGGATCTTCTTACTTTAATATAAATATGTTAAATTGATTTTATACTAATTTGACTATTATAAACTTTATATTATTACGACCTTTCTAGTTATTAATAAGGATATTTTAATTATATAGTCAAAAGATAAATATAATAATTAATCTTACTAATTCTATATGAACTAAGTTACTTATCTTAACTAATTAACTACTAGTATTTAATTAAATATTATTGATATTATAAGTAAATTATATTGAGTAGATCCTAAGACTCTCTTACATATTCATATATTATGAAACACCTCTTTTAATATCCTATTAGTATTACTAATTATAATATTATATTTAGAAAAGTAAATCTTATAATAAACCTAAGTCTCTATATTATCATAAAGATTACTTTTCCCAATAATATATTATTATATATATTTACTAACAGTTTTACTATCTATGTTATTAAATTACTTATTATTTTAAAGTTTAAAAAATAGATAATTATTATTCTAAGTTTTATAGAAGTAGAGTTTATTAACCTTATATCTACTAGTATATCCCTTAAGTAGATTTAATAATATATTAAGTAGTTATTAGATTAATAGATTGTTATATTTATAATCCTTTTTACTAATAGTATTAATATTCTAGCTAATATTATAAACGCTCTAAATAAAATATATATATGGAATAGTGATATTTAGAATAAATAGATTATTTAGAAAGATAATAATAAGAATATGATTACTTTATATTTTATTGAGAATATTAATATAATTACTAATAGTCTTATTAAAACTCTAAATATCACTTAAGATAAGGATTTTATTAGATTATTAAAAATAGTAGATAGTTTAAATTAGAAACTGCCTCTAGAAGAACTATTAGTAATTAGATTAATTAGTATCTAGTTAAATAGTATTAATACTATTAATCTTAAAAGTTACTAGGAATAATACGCTCAAGAGGCAGAGTTTGCACCAGCTAAACCTCAGGCGCTAGTATTGCTTCTATAGGCCTTATTTTACTTAAACCGCTTGTAATAGAACCTTATATAGTACGTATAGCTATATTTAGTTATATATAATATATACCAGATTTTACCCCCTAATTATATATAATAATTAAGAGTCTTATAATACTAAAAAGCTACTAGGCTAAATATATATATTATAATAATTTAATATATTTTAAATATTAAGATATCTATTAAAAATACTTCTCTTTTAATCCTTAAGAGAACTAATTAGTAGCTAATTTAATATAATACCTTCTAAGTAGAAGCTAAAACCTATAACTTATAAGACTATTTTAATTCTAAAATAACTACTTATTAAAACTTCTTTTTAAAGCCTCCTTAAGAGCTACTCTTAAATAGCTTTCTAAAAGTCAGAAAATACTAATAAGCTATTAAAATACTTAAATTAAGTACTCTTAAGAGTTCTACCCCTATAGGGGTAAAGTATAAAGAAAATTAACAACTCTTTATAAATACTACTAACGAAGTTTATATAAAAGATATTATAAACTTGATAGAAAAATTTTTAAAAATTTATATAACTTTCTATAGTTTCTATACTTTAAAAGTTTAAAAGTATTAATATAAGTAATTAAACTAAGCCTATATAATAACTTAAATCTTCACATATATAAGTAAAGCATTCTAATACTAATATTATTATATAAAAGAAGATATAGTAATATAAGCTACTAACCTTTATGATTACTTTAATATTATATATAATTTATACTTTTAAAATACTACTTTAATATATTATAAGACACTTCAATCCCCTAGATTTAAATACTTAATTATAAAAGTAGTAATTAAAATATAATTTTAAAAGTAGTAAGATACTATATATAAAGCTTAAGTAGTTAAATATACTCCTTCTATTATTAGAATACTTTAAATTTACAACTTTATAATTTTATTAGCTTTCTTACTAATTGAGTTTTATATATAAAATTATATACTTATAATTTAAAACTATTTAAACTTTATATTTCTAGATAAAGTTATTTTAATCATTATAGAAGTAATCTAGTATTTCTTTAAAACCCTCTTATATAATAAGATTAGCTATAGTATTTTTAATACTATAATAGAAATTCTAACTATTACTTCAAACTCTTAAAATAATAAGAAATACTTTTAGAATTTAGATAAGCCTCTATACTTTCTAAAGTATAAATTAAGTTATATTTTAATATATTATTACTATATATATTTTTAGTTAGCTTATAAAAGCTAAATACTAAATATTTTAATCAAGAAGAAGATTAAATAATTACTAGCTTTAGATTTAAACTTCTTAAAGAAGGTTTATATTCTTAAGTAATAATAATTATATAACTAGCTTTCTAGCTAAAATAGTTATAATACTATATAATAAGTATATTATAAAAAAAGATCTTAATAATACTCTCTCTAAGACTCTTTTATCCTTAATTTAAATACCTCAATTTATATCTTCTAAAATATAAAATACTTTATAATCTTTTAAGAAATTCTTATAAGAAATTATACTTAATATAATATAAAACCTATACCTATTAAAAATTATAGAAATATTAAGATTTTTGTTATAACTAGTAAAAGAAAAGAAATTAAATTATACTTATATAATATTACTTTCTATATTATTCTAACTATAAACCTCATCTCCTTTTAATAATTATAAAAACAAAGCTATTAGTAAGATATTAAGTTAAACTACATATTATAACTATAGAGGAGTAATTATTCTGAAATTATAACTATTAATATTTAATATAACTAGTAAGTTTTTAAATATTATATACCTCATGAGAAATCAACTATACTAGCAATATAATTAGTATAATATAAATCCTCTCTTAGATATTACTACTACTAGTAGTATATTATAAATACTATTTAAAAACTCCTAAAAAGTAATAAATAGCTTTAATACTAATAGTTAGGGTATCCTAATAAAAAGCTTCTTAATTACTTTATCTTAGCTATATAAGGTATTTTTATTACTAATAGCTACTTAAAATATAATACGTATTAATCTACTTAAGAAATATATAAAACTTATAGTATTAATAAAGTAAAATAGAAGATCTATTATATAGAATATAAGTATACCTTATATACTACTTTTAAGGAATATATTATTTTTAACTTCTACTCTTATTACTAAAGCTATACTAACTATACCTCAGCTCTAATATTTATAGATAGAACTACTAATTACTCCTAAAACCTCTATTTTATTAATTATACTAAAGTGAATATTATAAAGGTATTTAAGCTTTATTATACTCTTCAAATACTAGTATAATATTAACATTAAAGTATTTAAATGTAATAATAAGGTCCCTAGGTATAAAAGCCTTAAATATAATTTAACCTCTTGAAATATATATCTTAAGCTATCTATTCTATATACCTAGGGCTAAAATAAAAAATACTAAGTATATTAGGATAATTATTAAGATATATATAAGAACTATAAAGTATAAGAATAAACTACTCTATAAATTCTAGCTTTAAACTCTATAAATAGTAGTATTTCTTTATAACTAAATATTAATATATCTTTTAAACTAGTAAATACTATACTAGAAGCTTCATAAACTACTTGAAAAAATAATACTATAAGGCTAGACTTAACTTATCTCTATACCTATAACTATAAATACTTTATTCTTACTATAGACGTAAAACTTAAGTATAACTATTTAACATACTTGAAGAAGTATATTTTATTAGTTTTTTAATTAGCTATATTTTAATTAATTAATATTAAGTATAGAACCTAGTTTGAAATAAAGTTATAATAACTCATAATATCTCTTTTAATAAAACCTTTTTCTTTAATAAAAATTTAACTTCTCTATAAGATAACTTTAAATAATTTAATTCTAATAAAGTTTCTTACTAATTATAAGAGTAAATAATTATAATAGAACTACTTAAAGTTAACTTAACTACTTATTTAAATTCTAATAAAAAGCCTAATAAAATAGTCTATATTAAAATAAGAAGTAGTTATAGTAATTCAAGGTTTTATATCTATATAATAACTACCTTAAAGCTTTATAAAACACTATTTAAAACTGTGAAAATTCATATTAATAATCCCTTTAGAGTTACTTATTATATTCTTCTATAATCTTATTTATATAGATAAAATTATAAAGGGGTAAAAACTTCAAATATTTTTAAAAAAGGTTAAATATAAAAATAGATAAAGTACTATACTAGAATTACTAAGAGATCTTTATTTAAAACTACTTTTTTAATTAGTATTTTTTAGTTATTTTAAAATACTTTAAAATACTCCTACTTATAACTATAGAATAATATAAATAGTTAACTAGAAGGGGTTTTAAAAATTCAATCTTCTTAAAGACTCTAAAATATAAATATTATAACTTATAATAATAAACTTTAACTATAAGGTAAATTAAATATTACAAAATACTTAAAATATCAGAGAATAGAAACTCTTATTCTAAAAGTCTTATAATAAAAACTATTATTATTATCTATATCTCACTTAGTAGTATTTATTTATCTATATATTAAAACTATAATAATAACTAAATAAGCTTATCTTAAGAATTATATTAAATTATACTCCTAAAGTAAGATTAATAGGACTTTTATAAGAAATTTAAAATTTTTAAAATACTACTAAATTTATACCTATAAGTTTAATAAGTATAAATACTTCTTGAAAAATAAAACTTAACTAATAATCTATAGAAATTAATAACTATAAGATAACTATAAGACCTATATAGCTATTCTAGTAAATATATTATTTTAAATCCTTATAGTAATTACTAACTACTTTAATCTCAAGCTATTTTAATATAATATAATTAACACTTTTATATATATAGCACTTAATAAAATTATTTATATAGAAATACTACTAAATTACTAAATACTAAGTAAGATCTACTATTTTAATAAAATACTATATAACTTATAGAAGTCTCTCTTCTTATAATAATACTATTTAGAAGTAAATCTTAAATACTTTAACTTTAAACTTATTATAAGAAAGCTATACTACTAACTTAAGAGGTATATTATCTTCTTCTTCTATATTAATAACTATATATTCTTATTTTCTTTAAAAGATATATCTAAAGTATTTATATTATTAGTAGACTTTTAAAAGAAGTACTATTTTAAAAGAAATAAAAACCTTTCGTAATTTCTCAGTATTGAAGTTATTTAAAATTAAATAGTATAATAGTTATAACTCTTATAAGTAGTATATATTAAAAAGCTCCTCAAACGCCTCATACAATATATATAATATATTAAATGCTTTAAAACCCCTCTAAAAACTAAAGAGCTCCTACTATAATATAATTAAGCCTCTTATATAGAAATTAAGTATTATTAATAAGATATTAATTTTATTAATTATACTATAGTTATCATAAGACTAAATATTACCTATATAACAAGCTAATTATTACACTTCAACTAAAACCCCTTAAATAACTATTATATAAAAACTAAATAAATAATATAATATCTTAGTAAGATATAAAGCTTCTATTTTAAGTTTAACTATAAGACTAGAGATCTACTTAATAGTTTTATAATTACTATAGATACTAGCTTTATAGATAATAATAATAATTAAAAAGGTTTTTAAATATATACTATATATTTCTTTAGAAGCCTAATAATATAATAAGCTAATAGATAAGATATTATTACTATTTTAATAATTAAAATAGAACTTTTAGTATTATCCTAAGTTATTTAAGAAGTTATTTTTACTAGCCACGTAATTATTATACTCTAAATAAAGCTTATAATAAATATATTTAATAGAAGTAAGATATATAAACTTCACCTTATTATCTAAATCTAATATAATAACTAGTAAACTATACGCCTTATAATTATTAAATTAGTATAATTATATATAAAACTATAGTATATAGATATCTATAACTACTAATTATAATAAAAAGCTATATAGAGATACTTTAAGATTAAATATATACTCTTAGGAAACCTTATAACTAATAGCCTTATAAAGCCTTTCGAGAACTACTAGTTTAACACTTTAATTATTTAGATTAATATAATAGATTAATTAAACTACCTAAAGTTATAATAAGAAGAAGAATTTTAAGAAAAGCCCCTAGTATTTAAAGACTTCAATAAAGCTTTTAATAATTAGTTAAAATCTATAGATCTCAAATTATAATAATAATAAAATTAAATAAAGAAACTTAGGGGTACCTTTCTAGTACTTTCTAGCTAATAAGAAATATCTAAATAGCTTATAAATAGTATTATTCTTCTTACTATAGAAATAGAAGTTTAATAAGAATACTAAAATAATAGAAAGAACTTCTTATAAAATATAAATAGAAAGTTTAATTAATATTATTCAAAAAAGCTAGCCTATAGGTAAAGCCCTTAAGGCTAGAGGAGTATATTAGGAATAATATACTTAAGAAGTAGAGTTTATACTAGTTAAACTTTAGGTACTAGTGCTATTTCTATAGGCCTCGCTATATTTAAACTGCTTGAAATAGAGTCTCATATGGCGCGTGTGGCCACGTTTAGTTATACACAATACACACTAGATTTTGCCTCCTAATTATATATAACAAAAATATTCTATTTCTAAAAACTCTTTAGATTTAAAATATTTAGTTCAAACTTAGTATTTCAGAGGTTTCAAATTAGTTTTTTATATTTAGCTAGTTATAAGTCTAACTTAAGGAGGAGTACCAAAGAGTAGGCTTATAGCTATATATATTATATATTATAAATATATATATTATACATGAACCTAAATACTATAACCTAGAGGCTTGTTTTGTTATCTTAATATTAAGAAGTTCTCTTTTATTAAATATCACTAATTATACTATAATTATTTTAATTCTTATTCCTATACCCTGAAGTCTTATAAATACTTAGTTAGTTTTTTCTAAAAGTATTATTTATTTAATTTTAAAGTATTATAAATAATCTGTATATTCTTCTTTTACTTATTAGTTTCTTTCTTTCCCTATATATTAATATCCTATATAGTTACCTCTTTATACCTATTAATAATATATATTAAGAATATAGATTCTATATATTAATTCTAAATAAAATAATATATTTTTACTATTACTAATATTCCGGCTATAATCTAATTCTACTAAAATTAAAATAATTATTAATCAAACTATTCATATTACTATTCATATTCTAATATATCTTGATTTAGTTTAGTTTTCTAGTATTTTTATAGTAATCTTTATATATTTTACTCTTAACTTAAAAAGAATACTCCTTAATCTTAACCTGAAAAGTAGTTAAAAACTATGAAAAAAATTACAAAGAGTACTTTCTATTATTATTCTATTATTAATAATAGGTCTAGTATTTAAGATATTCTCTTTTATGTTTGAAGAAGTTTATTTTACTAAGTAGTTTTTAATATACTATATTCAGTATGAATAAACTAATAATTGCTTTTTTCCTTTTCAATTTCGTATAATTGATATTCTTATTAATTTTACTAAATTTATTTATAACTAGTTAATTTTCAAAGTTTAAAGTTCAATTATAAATATTATAAGTATTTATATATTTAAAGTTAATTTGATTATTCAATTGTAATCTAAACTTGAAATATTATAATTCTAGTTTTTTACTTAATCTTATTTTATAGATCTTCCTAATTTATAAGAATAATTATTATTTCTATTATTATATTAAATATTTAGAATATTTAAAATGAGTAATACTAAATAAAGTTGCTATTATAAAGAAATTAGTTATTATAATAAAGAAATTAGCTATTTTTTCTAGGGTTAAATGTTCTTATAGTTATTTTAGAAAACTGTCTATTTTTTCTACTTCTTTCTAAAGATAAAGAAGATAATTTTATTAGTAATTGTTTAGTTAAAGAGAAATAGGAGGAATTTGAACTTATTATAAATAAAGGAAGAGGATAAACAATATTATTAATAAACTTATTAAATATCTTGAGAAGTATATTAAGATTATATTTAAATTTAATAAAAAAGTTTATTAAAACTAGGAATGAAGAAGTGTCTTTCAAGATAGATATTTTTAAGTATTAGTTTAAGAATAGTAAGTATTAATTAGTTAAGTTGAATAAGAAGTTCTCTTTAAAGATATTCTAATAAAGTCTATTTACTATCAAGAAAATAAGTTAGAAAAGACTATAAAGGAATATAAAATTCATTTTCTCTAGATAAAAATGATTAGTAGTATTAAGATTATTTAAACTATTCTTTATAATGATTATTATTTAAGCTTTATATTTAGTTATGAAAAGTATTTTTATAGTATTGGAATTAGAAGTAGAGATCTGGTTTGTAACTAATACTAATAATATAAACTTAATTTAAGAGGAATTTATATTTTGATTTCTAATAGAACTTATAGGGTATTTAAGAAGTGTTTTAAAACTATTAAGATCTTAGATAATAATAGAATACGTTTTAGGTTAATTCTTTTAGACTTAAATTTAATATTCTTTAGTTAATATTTAAGAGAGTTAGTAATAAAAAAAAGTAAGTTTAATTTAAATTATAGTTTTAAGAATAGAAAGATTTTAAACTAGGTTTCCTTAAGAATAGAAGTATTTCTGATTCTATTATTAGGATTATAGTTATTATATAACTTATTATTATTTAACTATTTTAAACATTACTAATTACTTAGATTTCTACTATTAGTTATATTTCTAAGTTATTAGTAATTCTAATTTAATTTCCTATTAATTGAAGTTTTATATTCTAGGTAGTTACTAGGGGATTTAGAAATTAGAATCTTAGTTTTCGTATTCTAGGTACTAGTTTTAGTAGTTTCATTTTATTTTTAAGATAAGTATTAATATTAGTTGTTTTTAGAAGATATAATTCGTTTTCTATACTTCTTTAAATTGACTTTTATATACTAATTACTATCTTTTACCTGTTTATTCAGGGTTCTAAGTTTAAGTAGTTTATCTTAAGTTCAATATAAGCTTAGTTAGAGAGTTTTACTTTCTATAGATAATTTGAAGAGTTTTACTATTTTCTTAATTTTTATGGAAATACTACTAAGATATTCTATATAAGAATTAAACCTTTAGGAATCTAGATTACTTATATATATTATTTAAATAGTTAAGTATACTTTTAAATTTTTTATTTACTTACTTTAACTCGCTTTAGAAGTATTACTTATAGATCTATTAATTAAGAAATATCTTGAATTATTTGAATTTTAATTAGGTTAACATTTTTATGGATCTATTTATTACTATTAAGTCTATAGTTATATAGATAATTCTAAAACCTTTTTAAAGTATTTTCTATATAGTTCTACCTATTAAGTATTTATATAGTTAAATTTAATAGATAAATATTTACTATTGAAAACTATTAGTTTAATAATTTAATAGTTATTATAATAATTCTTTTGAATATCTCTAAAGTTAAAGTTAACATTTTAATATGGGTTTTTAAGATTATAGTTTTATTCAAAATATATTGAAAATTGAAAAGTTCTATTTTAATTATGTCGTAAAATATAGAGATCTAAGAAGAAGCTTTATGGCATAATATAAAGGATAAGTGAAGAAGTAAAATGGGTTATCTATTAAGATATATAAAATATATAATCTAAAGGATATTAATACCTATATAATAGTAAGTATAGAGCAAAATCTATTATGTAAAATATAGTATATATTATAATATATACCTCTAGGTATTATATATTTTATCTTATATCTAAATAAGGCTATTCCTAGTAATTTCCATCTAGTTTTCAAGATATAAAAGGTCTGAATAACTATTTTTAAATAAAAGTAATAGGGTTTTTAACTGATAGGTAAAAGTATATAGTTTTAAGTTATAAGTAAAAGTAATAAGGTTTTTAAGTTTTTCTAAAGCTAGAAAGCTCCTAATCTATATAAAAATAATAATCCTAAATAACTTCTATTATTTAAATATAGTTTCCCTTATGCTTCTTAAAAGCTTTTAAAGATAGGGAAATCCTAAATTATAGTTTAAAGTATCTTCTTGGATACTTTAGAGCTACTATTCTCTTACTACTACTTAGAGATATATAGCTACTTAAAATTAAGGGATTAAAGTATATAATATATAAAATGTAGCTTTTTAAACTAATAGAACTATTTAATACTTTTATATAAGAGTAATACTTACCTTATTATAATCCTTATACTCTATATATTCTATCTTACTAATAATATATAGATATTATTCTAAGTATAGTCCCTATTAAAACTATAATATATATATTAATAGGTTTTTATAACTATAACTTTTAATAACCATTATAAAAGATTATTTTTTATAATAGTTTAAAAGGTATAAAGCGAAGTCTTATATAAAGGCTGCTTAGTAATACTATTATAAAAGATTAGAACCTTTTAAAATACTTCTTAATACTATTAAGTATAGCTATATTCAGGTTAGTTCCTTATTTATAACTACTTCTAGACTTATAATTTGAGATATAGATATATTAATATTAACTTTACTTTATAATTTAGTTTGATTCTAAGGTTTCTAATATTAATAGACTAAGGTTGGCTTTATAATTAGGGTTTTTAATTTTCTTCTACTTTTCTAGATATATAAAATATATAAAGTAGATCTAAAAAGAAATATTTAGAATAATTACTATTAATAGAGTCTATTTTAACTAAAGAAATATTATTTTATAGATAGCTAATTTAAATATATTAAAAGGAGGTAGAAAAGTTGAAGATAGAGTAAAATTAAAAGAAAAAAGAAAAAGCTAGTTATATAGTATAATAAAGATGTTATAAAAATACTAAGATATTAAGAGGATATTCTTAAGAAATAAGTAATAAAATGAGGTATATTAAGAGGTAATATCCTATATATAATATTAAAAGAGTGAAATTCAGGGGTATCTTAAGAAGGATAATATTATATATATATTAAGAGAGAGATACATAAAAGTATTTTAAGATAGATAGTGCTATATATATATATTAGTTTACAACTAGTAAATGTTATAATTGATTAATTGTGTAAATAATATGTAACTAGTTATCTCTACTCACAATTTCTATATTTAGGTTATAGTATATATATATATATATACTATATATTATAAAGATAAATCTATATAATAATCTTTTTATTCTTATTAGTTTAAATAAGTGACTTGATTATTTAGTTATTTACTACTATAGTTCTAGCTATTTTAGTATTATATTTAATCTAATACTAGTAATACTGTTTTTTATAACTAAAGTATATTAAACATTAAAATTAGTATATAATCTAAACGTAGTATAAAATATAAAAATAGTATAAAATATAATATAAGTATAAAATTACTTCTAGTTATACTAATCTTTTTAATTATCCTAAAAGCTATAAAAATACTATAAATAGTATTTCTCTATAAAAATACATTTTTTATTCAATATTATATGAAGTATTTTAGGTTCTTATTATAATATATATCTCTTTCTCTCTATTGCCTTCCTCTTATTATCCTACATATTTTCTTTTTACTTTTATTTCTTCTTCTTATTAGTATTAGTAGCTTTTATAACCTATCCCTCTATCTATATTATTATTTTACTTATTATTATAAACTTTCTAAAAGCTTGATTATTAGATCTCTTAGTTATATTATCTATAAAGTTATCTTTATTATTAATCTAATAGATTTTAAAGATCTCTTTTTATTTATATAATTATTAGGGTATTATAATATTAATTATAAGGTATTTTCCTTTAGTAATATTTAACTTAATAAGACATTTATAGAAAGAGTAGGAATTAGTATGAATTACTGTTAGTGTTATTAATATTTTTAAATATTTAATTATTTGCCTAAGAATAGCAGAAACTATATATTTTATATTAATTCTTAGAGTCATATTATAGCCTTTATAAACTAGTATATTTTATATAACTTTTTTTAATTTAATAGAACAAAAGTATAGTAAGGACCTAAAAGTCTGAATCTACCTATGTAGTATCGATACAAAAGCCCCTAGCCCAGAATACTATTTATGGAATAAAGAATAGAGTAAAAACTATAGAAAAAGTCTCTATAATTTTATTCAGCTCAGAACTACTCTATAGTAGTCTTTTAGATTTTTTTGATATAGCGAAATATAAAGAAAATAAATCTTCTAATAATAGAGATTAGGTAGGTATATCGTATAGTAGTATTCAGAAAGTAAGGATAGTATTATTAATACTTACTTTATATTGCTTTAGCTATAAATTTTATCTTCTTTCAATAATTATAGAAATAAAGCTACTAGTAAAATATTAAGTTAAACTACCTATCTTAATTATAGAGAAGTAATTATTCTAAAATCATAACTATTGATATTTAATATAACTAGTAAGTCTTCAAGTACTATATATCTTATAAAAGGTTAGTTACTTTAAACGTATAATTAGTATAATATAAACTTTCTCCTAAATATTACTACTACTAATAGTATACTATAAATACTATTTAAAGATTCCTAAAAAGTAATAAATAGCTTTAGTACTAATAGTTAAAATATCTTAATAGTAAGCCTTTTAACTACTTTATTTCTACTATATAATATGTTTATATTACTAATAGTTACTTAAAGTATAATAAGTATTAACTTATTTAGAGGGTATATAAAGCTTATAGTATTAATAAGGTAAAATATAAGATTTATTATATAAAGTATAAGAATATTTTATATACTACCCCCAGGGAATTCATTATTTTTAACTTCTACCCTTATTATTAAAATTATAATAACTATACTTTAGCTTTAATATTTGTAGATAGAACTATTAATTACTCTTAAGATTTTTATCTTATTAATTATATTCAAGCTATTATTATAAGAATATTTAAAAGCTTTATTATACTCCTTAAGTATTATTATAGTGTTAATATTAAGGTCTTTAAATATAATAATAAGGTCTATAAGTATAGAAGTCTGAAATATAATCTAATTTCTTAAACTATATATTTTAAATTATCTATTCTATATATTTAGAGTTAAAATAGAAGTATTAAATATATTAGAATTATTCTTAAAATATATA
>AMCV02000002.1:3474618-3485748 GCA_000350065.2 Colletotrichum orbiculare MAFF 240422
TTATAAGATATAAGAGTAAATTATTTTATAAACTCTAGCTTGAAATCCTATAGGTAATAATATTTCTTTATAACTAAATACTGATATACCTCTTAAACTAGTAAATATTATATTAGAAACTTTATAAAACTACTTAAAAAGATAATACTATAAGGTTAGACTTAATTTACTTTTATATTTATAATTATAAATATTTTATTCTTACTATAAATATAAAACTCAAACATAACTATTTTGTGTACTTTTAGAAGTATATTTTATTAGCTTTTTAGTTAGTTATATTTTAACTGATTAATATTAGATATAAAACCTATTTTAAAATAAAATTATAATATTTTATAATATCTCTTTTGATAAAACCTTCTTTTTTAATAGGAATTTAATTTTTCTATATAATAATTTTATAAAGTTTAATTCTAATAAAGTCTCTTACTAATTAGAAGAGTAAATACTTATAATAGAATAATGTAGAATTAATTGAATTACTTATTTGAACTTTAGTAAAAAGTCTAATAAAGTAATCTATATTAAAATAAGAGGTAATTATAGTAGCTTAAAGTCTTATATTTAAATAATAGCTATTTGAGAGTTCTATAAGCTACTATTTAAAACCGCGAAATTTATATTAATAACCGTGTTAGAGTTACTTATTATATTCTTTTATAGTTCTATTTATATAAATAAAACTATAAAGAAGCGAAAAATTTAAATACTCCTAGAGAGAGTTACATATAAATAATAAATAAAATACTATATTAGAATAACTAGGAGATCCTCATTAAAAAGTATTCTTTAACTAGTATTTTATAGTTATTTTGAGATATTTAAAAACATTCCTATTTATAGTTATAGAATAATATAAATAATCAACTAAAAGGAGTTCTAAAGATTTAATATTCTTAAGGATTTTAAGATATAGATATTGTAACTTCTAATACTAAACTTTAACTATAAGGTAAATTAGATATCAAAGAATACTTAAAATATAAGAGAATAGAAACTCTTAATCTAAAAGTCTTATAATAAAAATTATTATTATTATCCATATCTTATTTAATAATATTTAATAATATTTATTTATCTATATATCAAGATTATTATAATAGTTAAATAGGTTTATCTTAAGAGTTATATTAAATTATATTTTTAGAGTGAGATTAATAAGGCTTTTATAAAGGATTCAAAGGTTTTAAAGTATTACTAGGTTTATATTTATAAGTATAATAAATATAAGTATTTCCTAAAAATTAAAACTTAACTGATTATCTATAGAGATTAATAGCTATAAGATAACTATAAGACTTATATAGTTATTTTAATATATATATTATTTTGAATTCTCATAATAATTACTTATTACTTTAATCTTAATCTACTTTAATATAATATAATTACTATTTATATATATATAATACTTAATAAGGTTATTTATATAGAGATACTACCAAATTACTAAATACTAACTAAGATTTATTATTTTAATAAAATACTATATAGTTTTTAAAAGTATCTTTTCTTATAATTATACTATTTAGAAATAAATTTTAAATATTTTAACTTAAAACTTATTATAAGAAAGCTATATTACTAATTGAAAAAGTATATTATTTTTTCTTTTTATATTAATAACTATATTATAAGAGTATGGCTAAAGGTTTTGATTAAGAAAGATTTAGATATATAAATAGGGTCTATATTACTATATAGACTATTACTTAAAAAATCCAAGTTGTAATCCTTTAGCTGAAAACTCTTTCTAGTACTTTAGTAGCTATAGCTAGCTAGTTGCTAGGCGTACTGTGTAGTCTTATTAATATATCCTTATAATTATCCCCCCCTCTGAGAGCCTTAGTCCCTAAGGCTATAATTATATACTCCTTAATATTTATTGCGAAGCTTACATATTATTACTAACTGTTTATTATATTAAATATTTTTTTAATACTTGTAATTATTCTGCTGTAGTACTATTGTTTGTTTAAGTGATTTTTTGTAGTTTGAATAATAAAACTGATTTTTGTTATTATTGTTGTTAGTATCTTATTACTCTTTTTGTTATTTATAAATATATTTATTGTTATCCTAGCGATATATTAATACTTTTAAACTTTATAGTGTTGTTTTAGTAGGAATAGTTTTTTAATTTTATTATAGTTTTTTATATTATTTTACTATATGTTTAGTAAATATTATCTACTTCTTTTATATATATCTTATTATTTTTTAATTTTTTATTTATATTATTTTTATCTTTTTAATATTTTTCTATATTATCTCACTAGTTATTCTTAGCTTATTGTTTTTTCTTTTTTCTCTTTCTCTTTTTCTTCTTTATTATTTATATACTATATATTTCCTGATGATGTTTTATATTACTATTATTACTATTGTTTTCTAAGTGTTTGTTTATAATAGTGAAGAAGTTTTTAATAAGGGTTTCTTATGCCTAAAGCTTAGCGACTGCTTGTCTTATTTTAGCTGTCTATTATTACTTTATTTTAATATAGAAAGGCTATTCTATATTGTTAGTAACTATATACTGAAGTATATCTTTTATAAAAAGAATAAGTAGAAATATTATAGTATAAGTTATTCTTTTGCTATATGTTTACTATTTTTATTGATTTTTATTATTTAGGTTTTATTTAAGTTATATAGTATTGCTTAGGTAATTTAGAATTAAATTATTATTTATTATTAAATATTTAAGTAAAAGGTTTTAATTCTTAAGTATAAGAATAAGTTACTTTATATTCTTACTGAAGTCTTAGTAAAGTAGTAGTGTATAAGTAATATTATTTATAACCTTTTTATAAGTATATAGAAGAAGAAGTTTAGTATAGAATATTTTGTCTTTTAGGAGATATTGGCTGTTTATTAGTATTTAAATATTATATATTTTGTTATTATAAGTTTACTAAATACTTGTTTTATTATTACTATTAATTAATAGGATAGTTTGGTATTCTGGGATCTATAGAAGAGGTGTTTTGCTGATTGTCTACTATATAGCTTATTTATTTTTATAATAATAGTCTTATTATTATTTTAGAAGAGTAATTTGTTTATTTCCTCAATATGTTTTATTATACTTTAGTATTTAAAGGTATTAAAGCTTTTATTATTTTAAGATTATTTTGATTTAATAATAATTTTCGCTATTATTTTATTAAATATTCTAAGTATAATATGTTTAAATATCTTATTATTATTATTAGTAGTCGTTCTATCTTTTATAAGTTTAATATTACTATACTTTACTATATATATGCTTCTAGTTTGCTATTATTTATTATTAGTAAAGGTAAAGGTAGTAGTGATAATTAGGATAATAATAAGAGTAGAGAATCTGGGGTTTTAGAGATTTTTTTATAGCCCCCTTATTGTATTAATAGTAAAGATAATGTTACTATACTTATTATGAGTAATTATGTTTCTTCTATTAAAATCTACTTAGTAAGTTTTTAGTGTTACCTTGTTCCTAATAATACTATTTTATTTAGTATTAAAAGAGAAGCTATAGATAGTATTTAAGTAGAGGGACTTCTTATTAAGAAGTATAAGACTTATTTTAATACTATTCTATCTACCCTTATAGTTTTTGCGTCTAGTAGTTATTAGTTTATTACTAGAAAGTTTACTATTTCTAAAATTATTATTCTTAAGAAAGTTATTTTAATAAAGAAGATTATAGTTATTAAGAGAATTCTTATTACTAAGTAGGTTACTATACTTTTAGTACTTATTATACTTATAGTATTTATTATACTTATAGTACTTATTATTCCTATTATATTTATAAAAAAAAGTTAAGGATATTTTTATAAGAATATGCCTAAGTTTTAAGTATAAAGATTGTATTATCTATATGTATTAGCTGAATTGGTATTAAAATATATTAGTTTTTTCTAGTTTAAGGATATATTTTTTAGAATAATATTCGAGTTATTTAAATAGTTAATAGAATTGTTTTTTTTAAGATATTATTACTAAGTACTTAGTATTAATATTATACTAATTATCCTACTTCTTATAATATTAAATTATCTATTTTTTGAATTTCTAAATAGCTTCTTATATATTGTTTAGGTTAGTTATAGTTTTTTATATATTATATTCTATAAGTTATTTAGTTTATTTTATAAGGAAGTATTTATTATTTCTATCTTTTTGTTTTTTTATAATTTTGTCTATTTTTTATTTTATAAAGTTATCTTCTAGTTTAGGGAGGATAGTTTAGTTATCAGTATCTTTTTGCTATTTTATTTATAGTTTAAATAAGGAGATAGGGAAAATGTTATATATTTAGTAGTATTATTCTAGTAGATATATTTTATATATTTATTCTTCTATCTTCTCTACTATTAAGATTTTGATATATTTTAGTATTAATTTCTTGTATTTGAATTTAAAATCTTTTGTTAATAGTTTGATGACTGCTTCTTAATTATATATATGTAGTTGATATTTTGAGTTATATACTTTCGCCTAGCTTTTAACTACTATTTGCTAATATTCTGCTATTTGGTGATATATTTAATTGATATAAGTAACCTGTTTTATAATATTTTATACTATTAGGTTTTTTTTATTATATATTTAACTATTTTTAAGTAGAATTTATATAGTTTTTCTATTAGTAAGTATTTAGTAGTGTTATATTTATTATTATTATATATAAATATAGTTTCTCTTAGCTATATTATTTAGATAGTAAGCGAATTTCTAGTAAATACTTTGAGGTAATATTTTAATATTTAATGTATTCGTTCTATTTAACTATTTATTTATAAATAGTATACTATTAATAGCTATTATTTAATTAGTTGTTTTATTATAAATTCTTTTTAAAATTAATTTATAAATAATTTATCCTTATTACTAATAATACTTTCTAGGGTGCTAAATTGATATTTTAATTTTTCGTAGAATATTGCTACTAGTTCTGTAGTTATTATTTTTTTTATTATTAGAATAAATATTATAAATTTTATAAACCTACTTATAATAACTAGGATAGTATTATATATGCTGCTGTTTTGGTAAGTATTTTCTAGAAGTTTTATAATAAAATCTATATTAATTTCTTAAAATAGTCCTATTAGGATAGGTAGAAACTATAACTAGCTATATAGTTTATATTTTAGTATTTTAATTCTTTAGTAGATTTAATATAATATTATATAGTTTTATATATTTATAGTTATATTATTTTAATAGAAGTTCTATTTTATAAGGTTATAGGTCTTATTAGTATTTATATAGCTTATTTTATTTTTATTATAGTATAGGCGAATGATTTTATATTTTAAGGATTCTATATTAAGTATAATTAGTTTTTTTTAGAAGAAGAGTATTTTTTCTGTATTTACTAAGTAGTCTTTCTAGCTACTAGCTATTCCTTAGGTTTTTTCTATATATATCTAGTAGTTTTTATTATAAATCTATAGTTTTTTAATGATTTATTTAATATCTTTAGAGTTTTTTATAGAATATACTATTTTATTTTTTATAAAACTCCTTATTATTAAATGTAGGATGTGTTATACTAAAATAATAATTCTAGCTTCTTATGAGTTCTCTTTACTTACTAATGCTTACTAGGTATTCTCTATTATCTTATATATTTCTTTACTATGGGTGACTATAGCTGTAATTATTGCTATGCTTTTAATATCCCTACTAGGGTAGTATTTTTAAGAGGTTAAGTATTTTCTGCTTCTAGGTCTAGCTTTTATACTAAGGTATTTTTCTTATATCTATATTATCTAGGTAAAAGCTTTTACTAATTCTAAACTTCTTTTAGTTTTAGTAATTTTCTAATAGGTGTTTACTAATAATAGTTTAGTAAGTTATAGTTTATTTATAAGGGTTAGTAGTATATTATAGTATTTTACTTCTTCTTTTATATAGTCTAACTATCTAAATAGTCTATTTACTAGGTTAGTAGCTTTAAGCTAATATTTTAAATTAAAGTTAAATACTAAGAGTTTATAAATCTAGTAGGTAAACTTTCCCTAAAAATCCTATATTAGTATTATAATAATACTTATTAAGGTTTAATAGTCTATTAGGACTATAAATTTCTTTAAGAGTCTTATTAAGTAATACTCTTAGTAGTTGAGGTTTTTAATAATAACTAGTAGTTCCTATTAGCTTATTCTTTATTTCTATTCTATTTTGCTAAGCTTTTTAGAATAGTAAGTAACTAGTTATTATTATCCTTCTATTTTTTATAATAGGATACTTAAGATTGCTTATTATAATATATCTATTTCTACTTTAATATTTCTAATAAGGTTTTAATACTAAAGAATAGTTACTAAGTAGAAAGCATTCTATAATACTAAGAATATAGATTTTATACTTTCTAATTATAAGAAGATTTTCTTTTTTATTCTTTTCTTAAAGAGTACTATAAGTAGTACTATTACTTTTAAGTAATTAGTAATAAACTTATAGTAGAAGTTGTAGAAACCTAAGAATACCTAAAGTTCCTTAAATATTTCTAGTAGTTTCTACTTAGTAATAGTTTAGATTCTTATTAGGTCTATTTTTACTTTTTCCTAAGTAATTATATAGTTTAGAAAACTTATTTTTTTTATATAGAATTTATATTTAGAAAGTTTAGTAAAAAGATATATTTTATATAACTTAGTGAGTACTTATAGTAGTACTTTAATGTAATCCTTTCTAGTGCTTATTATATATATTATAATATTATCTATATATACTATATAGTATATATTAATTAAATTAGTAAGTATATAATTAATATATATTTAGAAGGTTATTAGTATATTGGTGAGACTAAATAGTATTACTATATATTTATAGTGACTATATTATGTTTTAAATACTATCTTCTAATAATCTTCTAGTTTAATCTTAATATAGTAATAAGTATCTTTAAAATTAATTTTTAAAATGTATATTACTTCTTAGAGTCTATCTAGAAGCTTATTAATTAGTAATAATAAGTAATAGTTTTTGATTATAATTTTATTAAGGTTCTTATAGTTAATATAGAGATATAAAGAACTATTTTTTTTAGGAAAAAAAAATTAGTACGCCTATTTTATTTATAGATAGTTATATATATCTATTTATTAGGTTTTTAATAATATATATTTTTAACTCCTCTAGTTATTACTTACTTAGTAGATATATAGGTTTATAAAGTAGTTTTTTATTTAGTTTTAGTTTAATAGTATACTTAGTATCTTTAAGGATTAAGATAGATTTTATTATAATTTTATTAAATACTCCTTATTTATTTATAAGTTTTTTAGGGATATCTATAGTTATAATGATTTTATCTCTTTCCCTAAGTATTTCTATATAAGTTTTAAGATTTTCTCTTATTTTACTAATATATAGTATATAAACTGTTTTATTATTCTTAATAATCTTTTATATAAATACTTCTAGCTTAGTGATAGATATATGCTTATAGTGCTAGGTATTTATCTGGGTGTTTATTATGATACTTTTCTAGCTTATAGAATACTATTTTAATAAGAAGTCTACATATTTTTTTAGTTAGTAAGTACTAGTAAATAGCTAGTATAATTTCTATAGGTAATTATTTAAATTTATAAAAAAAAATATTAATTAGTATAACTTCTTTAGTTTTAATATTAAACTATTAAATCTTTTTAAAATAAGTATAGTTATTTTAGTTAGAATTAGTCTTAGTAATATAGCTAGCTACTTATTAATAAGGTTAACTTATAAGTATAAATCTATATTTATTATTACTTCTTTTTTTTTAATACTCTAGAGAATAATTACTAAGTTTTTAGTTATTTTTCCTATAGGAACTAATTTTTTAGTTAGTATGAGGATTATTAGTTCTATTTCTATACTTATTTATTTCCCTAGATCTCTTTAATATAAAGGCTAGTATTAATAACTTATATTAAAATATAGGATTTTATAATATTCTATCTCTAAGTAGCTATTAATATCTTATTTATACCTACCTTACTCTTGTAGTTTATAGCTTTATACTTAGTCTTACTATATGAGAAGTAAGCCTTTATGATTTATAATGTAATTAATATATATATAGTTCTCTAGCTTAGGGTAGGCGTGGTGTTACTTAACCCGCTAGTATCTTACTACTGACTATTTAGTGTTAATAGAGTTAATAGTTCTATTTATCTTATTATTTATAAAAGTAGGGGTAGTTAGAAAGGCTATAGGTTTACGTATGGATATTTATATCTCTTATTTCGTATTAGTTTGCTAGTATAGTATTGTTAGAGTTCTTATAGTCTCTTAGTTTCTATTATAATATTTCTAATTTTTAAGATTAGGATTTTAAATCTCTTTATTTCTTTTTTTAAACCTAGGTATAGTTAGTAGAAGTAGATGAAAACTTCTCCCTTATTCTATTTAAATCTAGGTATACCTAGGTTTTAGTATAGTACTAATTATTTAGTATAATACTATATAGGTAATTAGTATTTTCTTTATTATACTTTTTTAAGTTTCTATTTATATAACTTCTTTTGTATTTCTAGGTTAATATACTGTTAGTAAATAAATATAATAAAGTTAGTTTAGATAGAGTTATTTTCTAAGTTAGTCTTATGGTTTTTCTATTCTATTTAGAATTAGGGTACTAGTTTTATAAGTACCTACTAGATCTATTAGTTAACTATACTACCTAGTTAGATTTAGTAGTTATCCTTAATAGCTGCGATCTAGTTATTAATTTATTTAATTATAAATTCTTTTCTTATTATTCTATAGTTATATAAGGGTAGTTTTTCTTAATTTTTAGGTAGTCTAGGTACTACTAATTACTTAGCTAGTTATTAGATAAGGATTATAATTTACTTTTTACAGGTTTCCTACTATTTCTATATCTGTTTTTAGTATATTATTATTTAGGACTATATGGTTTTAAGTATTTTGCTTATAATACTTGCTAGGTTTGGTCTAGGTAGGAATAGTGGCTGTAATAATATTTAGGATTATTTATTAAATCTAAGTGTTAGTTACTAAAAACTTAGTAACTATTTAGATTTAAGAAGTATAATAGAAGTTATTTTACTTCTTCTTCTTATATTAAGAGGGGGGTATTCTTTTCCTTAAGATATATTCTATATAAAGTTGTCTAATTAGTATTTATTTTTAACTTCTTTAGTATATTGTTAGTAAGGGTTTATATTAATACTAGGTTCTAATTTGTTTTAAGTAGTATATAGGAAGTATCTTTTTTTAGGGGTATCTTCCCCTAGGGTTACTATCTTATTATTATTATTATTTTATTTACCTAATTCTTAATAATAGTATAGTATAATACTAGTAGTCTTACTACGTATTTCTATTAAGTTAAATGTTGATTATTAAAATTTATTAAGGCTTATATTAGGTCTGTATTTATAAGATAGTTATTTTCTATGAAAATAGTTACTATTTGATATCTTTATTTATATTAGTTACTTAAAAAATTAAGTAGAAGTAATAGAATTATAAGAGTATAGTTGAAAGCTTTGACTAGGAAAGGTTTAGATGTATAGGTAGGGTTTATATTATTATATAGACTATTGTTTGAAGGATCTAAGTTATAATCTTTTAGTTAAAAACTCTTTCTAGTGCTTTAGTAGTTGTGGCCGGCTGGTTGCTAGGCGTACTATGTGGTCTTATTAATATATCCTTATATATATACTTTTTTTCTTTTTAGATAGTATATCTAAAATATTTATATTATTAGTAGATTTTTAATAGAAGTATTTTTTTGAAAGAAGTAAAAACTTATAGTAGTTCCTTAATATTAAAATTATTTAAAAAGAAATAGTATAATAGCTATAATTCTTATAAGTAGTAAATATTAAGAAGCTTCTTAAGTATTCTATAAGATATATATAGTATATTAAATACTTTAAAACTTTTTTGAAAACTTAAAAACTCTTATTATAATATAATGAAGCCTTTTATATAGAAATTAAATATTACTAATAAGATATTAGTTTTATTAATTATATTATAATTATAATAAGACTAGATAATACTTATATAATAAGCTAATTATTATATTTTAATTTAAATTCTTTAGATAGTTATTATATAGAAGCAAAACAAATAATATAATACTTTAATAAGGTAAAGAATTTCTATTTTATATTTAACTATAAAACTAGTAGTCTATTTAATAACCTTATTATTACCCTAGATACTAGCTTTATAGATAGAAATAATAATTAAGAGAACTCTTAAGTATATATTATATATCTCTTCTAAAGCCTAATAGTATAATAAGCTAGTAAATAAGATATTATTACTATTTTAACAACTAAAGTAGAGTTTTTAGTATTATCTCAAACTACTTAAGAAGCTACTTTTAGTAGTTATTTTACTACTATACTATAAATAGACTTTATAATCAATATATTAAGTAAAAATAAGATATATTAATCTCACCCTACTATCTAAACCTAATATAATAACTAATAAACAATATACTTTATAATTATTAAAATAATATAATTATATTTAAAACTATAGTATATAAATACTTATGACTACTAATTATAAGGTAAGACTTTATACAAATACTTTAAGATTAAATATATACCTTTAAGAAAGTTTATAATTAATATTCTTATAAAACCTTTCTAAAACTATTAATTCAATACTTTTATTACTTAGATTAAGATAATAGTTTAGTCAAACTACTCAAAGTTATAGTAAGAACAAGAATTTTAGGAAAGGTTTTTAGTATTTAAAAATTCTAATAGAACTTTTAACTACTAATTAGGATTTAAAGATCTTAAGCTATAATAATAATAAGATTAAATATAAAATTTAAGAATATTTCTAATTATTTTTTCTTTATAATATATACTAATAGTTAATTAAAAAACTTATTATTAATAGGAATAAGATAAAAATAAATAGTCTAACATTTCAATATTAAACAATTTCTCTTATAATAAGAATACTTACTATCCTTTTTTTTACTTAAAGTAGTATTAGATATAATACTTCTAATAATAGTTATATTATAGTATAAAATAAAACCTATCTTTTATTCTTTATCCTAAGTAAACATATAAATAGTTTTAACATTATTAGCTTATATAGACGTCTTATTATTATTAATATAATATTTATAGA
>AMCV02000002.1:3499202-3524121 GCA_000350065.2 Colletotrichum orbiculare MAFF 240422
TTATAACTAGTTATATAACTTATATTTTAGTATTCTGATTCCTTAGTAGATTTAATATAATATTATATAGTTCTATATATTCATAATTATATTATTCTAATAGAAGCTCTATTTTATAAAGTTATAAGTTTTATTAGTATTTATATCGCCTACTTTATTCTTATTATAATATAAATAAATATTTTCAAAATCTAAAGACTTTATATTAAATATAATTAGTTCTCTTTAGAAGAAGAGTATTCTCTCTATATTCATTAAATATTCTTTCTAACTACTAGATATTCCCTAGGCTTTTTTTATATATTTCTAATAGTCTTTATTATAAGGTTATAGTCTTTTAATAACTTATTTAATATTTTTAGAATTCCCTATAGAATATACTATTTTATCTATTATAAAACTTCTTATTATTAAATATAAGATATATTATATTAAAATGATAGGAGGGGCTGATAGCTCGCTTTCTACTACGACTATTAGTAGATATATTACCTCCTAAAGTATAACTTCAGCCTTCCTACCCCCTACTAACTACTATAACTAGCCCCTAGTTAATCTAGGGCTAAACCCCTCGCAGCTATAGTAGCTAGCATACCTACTTTATATTAACTTTTTTAATAATAAATAACTAATAACTCCTTTTATAATAACCTTATACCCTTACGCCCTTACGCCTTTATAGCTATTAATATATCATTCGAATATCTTAAGATATTTAATTACTACTAACTATAAGTATTCTATTTAAATATTTATTACAACCTTAATATCTATAATTTTAATATCCCTTAGACTAAGTCTTACTTACCCCTAAGACGAGATTTTATACTATTAATATAAAAGTTCTCTACTATTAATATAAACTAACTTATAATCTTTATATAAATATAATAAGACTTAATTTATTCTTATTAATAAATAATCTTAATATATTAAATATAACTAATATATAAATAATACTTATATAGATATAAATACTTTTAGTATAACTAGATAGTTTTTAAAACCTCTATAATTATATTATTATAATACTCTAAAATATCTAGTAATTAGTATTATAATAATATATTAATATTAAGGTATTATCTAATTAATACTTAGTTCTTAATATTATTAGCTTAATATAGTAAGTTATAAGTTAATTAGATAATATGTTTTTAAATATCTATAAGCTACTTATTAATTATAATATTGAGGATAATTTTATTAAAACTTATTCTAATAAAATAATAGCCTTAATTATAATAATTATAACTAGATATTTCTATATTTATTTTATAATACCTTTTTTATAAGTAGCTATATAGATTTCAAAAAGATTTTAATTTTATTATAAAAGATATAAAAAAATAATAAATTATAAAATACTTAGTTTTTATAAGTATTCTATTTTATTCTATTTTTAAGAAGTTTATAAAAGTTTTTAATTTTATAACCTTAGTAGTTACTTTTAGCTATATATATCAAGCCCTAGCTTTAATAAAGCTCTCCTTATAAAAATTATTACTATAAGGTCTTCTACTACTATAGGGTTGAATATTAGAACTAGGGGTATAATTATCTATAATAATAGGTAATTTCATTACTATTTTAACTAGTTATAAGCTAGTATTAGTATGAATACTATTATTAAGTAAAATTTATAGTTAAATCTATATATAGGGTATAGAGTTTAGATATTATTCTAGGTATAGAATAAAAGTAACTAAATATTAAAATAATAATCCTATTTTTTATAAGTTCTTTTTACTTATAAGTACTTACTAAATACTCCTCTCTATTATCCTATATTTCTCTTTATTATTAATAATTAAAGCTATAATTATTACTATACTTCTAATATCCCCAAAGAGATAATATTTTAAAAGGTTAAAAGAATTTTACTTCTAAATCTAGCTTCTATATTAAAATATTATTCTTATATTTATATTATTTAAATAGAAGCTTGTATTAATTCTAAACCTTTTTTAGCTTTAGTAACTTTCTAATAAATCTTTACTAATAATAATTTGATAGATTATAATTTATTTATAAGAATTAATAGTATATTATAATATTCTACTTCTCCCTTTGTATAATCTAGCTATTAGGATAATCTATTTATTAGATTTATAGCTTTAAACTAGTACTTTAAATTAAAGTTAAATACTAAGAACTTATAAATCTAATAAATAAGTTTTTTTAAAAAGTCCAATATTAATATTATAATAATACTTATTAAAGCTTAATAATCTATTAAAACTATAAGCTTCTCTAAAACCCTTATTAAGTAATACTCCTAATAGTTAAAGTTCTTAATAATAACTAGTAGTTCTTATTAGCCTAATCCCTACTTCTATTCTACCTTACTAAGCTTCTTAGAATAATAAATAACTAATTATTATTAGCTTTCTATTTTTTATAATAAGATACCTTAGATTACTTATTATAATATATCTATTTCTACTTTAGTATTTTTAATAAGGTTTTGATATTAGAGAATAATTACTAAATAGAAAGTATCTTATAGTATTAAGAATATAAATTTTATATCTTCTAATTATAAAAAACTCTTTTTTTCTATACCCTTCTTAAGGAATACTATAAGTAATACTATTATTCTTAAGTAATTAATAATAAACTTATAATAAAAATTATAGAAACTTAGGAATACCTAGAGTTCTTTAAATATTTCTAGTAATTTCTATTTAGTAATAGTTAAGACTTTTATTAGGTTTATTTTACTTCCCTCCTAAATAATTATATAATTTAGAAAACTTCTTTTTTCTATATAGAATTTATATTTAGAGAGTTTAGTAAAGAAATACGCTTTATATAAACTAATAAGTACTTATAATAATACTTTTCTATAATCCTCTCTAGTATCTATTATATATATTATAATATTATCTATATATGTTATATAATATATATTAAACAGATTGATAAGTATATAATTAATATATACCTAGAAGGTTACTAATATATTAATGAGACTAAATAATATTACTATATATTGATAATAATTATTAAATTTCAAATACTTTTTTCTAATAATTCTCTGTTTTAATCTTAATACAATACAATAATAAGTATTTTTAAACTTAATTTTTAAAATCTATATTACTTTCTAAAACCTACTTAGGAGCTTATTAATTAATAGTAATAAGTATTAGTTCTTAATTATAACCTTATTAAGACTTCTATAATTAATATAGAAATATAGAGAACTATCTTTCTTAAAATTAAAAAGGATTAATATACCTACTTTATTTATAAATAGCTATATATATCTATTTATTAAGCTTTTTGTAATATATATTTTTAATTTTTCTAAATATTACTTATTTAATAGATATATAGACTTATAAAATAGTGTTTTATCTAGTTTTAAATCAATAATATATTTAGTATTTTTAAGAACTAAGACTAATTTTACTATACCTTTATTAAATACTTCCTACTTATTTATAAGCTTTGTAGAGATATCTATAATTATAATAATTGTATCTCTTTTTTTAAATATTTCTATATAAGTTTTAACATTTCTTTTTATCTTTTTGATATATAATATATAAGTAGTTTTATTATTTTTAATAATTTCTTTAGTAAATATTTCTAATTTAATAACAGATATTTACTTATAGTACTAGGTATCTATCTAGATATCTATTATAATACTTTCTCAGCTTATAGAGTACTATTTTAATAAGAAGTCTATATATCCTTCTAATTAGTAAATATTAATAAATAGTTAATATAACTTCTATAGATAACTATTTAAATCTATAAAGAATATTATCAATTAATATAATTCTTCTAGCTTTAATACCAAATTATTAAATCATTTTAAAATAAACATAATTACTTTAGCTAGGATTAATCCTAGTGATATAACTAGCTACTTATTAATAAGGTCTACTTATAAATATAAGTTTATACTTATTATTATTTCTATCTTTTTAATATCTTAAAGAATAATTACTAAGTTTTTAACTATTTTCCCTATAGGGACTAATTCTTTAGCTAATATAAAGACTATTAATTCTATTTCTATACCTATTTATTTTCCTAGATCTCTTTAATATTAGAGTTAGTATTAATAGCTTGAATTAAAGTATAAAGCCTTATAGTATTTTACTTTTAAGTAGTTATTCGTATTATATCTATACTTATCTTATTCTTATAATTTATAGTTCTATATCTTTTCTTACTATATAAGAAGTATATCTTTATAATTTATAATATTTAGTTACTTTTATTCTGTACCTAGAATGGTATCTTAACTCTATACTTTATATATAGATTTAACTATAAATTTTACTTAATAATAGTATTCATATTAATACTAGCTTACAACTAGTTAAAATAGTAATAAAATTATTTATTATTATAGATAATTATACCCCTAGTTCTAATATTTAACCCTATAATAATAGAAGACCTCATAGTAATAATTAGGGAGAGTTTTATTAAGGCTAAGGCTTAATATATATAGCCAAAAATAACTACTAAAGTTATAGGGTTGAGAATTTTTATAAACTTCTTAAAAATAGAATAAAATAAAATACTTATAAGAACTAGGTATTCTATAATCTCTTACTCTTCTATATTTTTTATAATAAAATTAAAATCTCTTTAAAATCTATATAGCTATTTATAAAAAGAATACTATAAAATAAATATAAAAATATCTAATTATAACTATTATAATTAAAACTATTATTTTATTAGAATAAGTTTTAATAGAATTATTCTAAATATTGTAATTAATAAGTAGCTTATAGATATTTAAAAGAATATTATCTAGTTAATTTATAATTTATTATATTAAGCTAATAATATTAGAGACTAGGTATTAATTAGATAATACCTTAATATTAATATATTATTATAATATTAATTATTAGATATTTTGGAATATTATAGTAATATAATTATAGAGGTTTTAAAAGTTATCTAGTTATATTAGAAATATTTATATTTATATAAGTATTATTTATATATTAGTTATATTTAATTAATATATTAAGATTATTTATTAATAAGAGTAGGCTAAGTCCTATTATATTTATATAGAAATTATAAGTTAGCTTATATTAGTAGTAGAGAACTTTTATATTAGTAGTATAAAGTCTTATCTTAGGGGTAGGTAGGATTTAGTGAGGATATTAAGGTTGTAGATATTAAGGTTATAATAAATATTTAAATAGAGTATTTATGGTTAGTAGTAATTGAATATCTCGAGATATTTAAATTATATATAGTTATAAAAGTATAAGGGTGTAAGGGTATAAGGTTCTTATAGAAGGAGTTATTAGTTGTTTATTATTAAAAAGGTTGATATAAGGTAGGTATACTAGCTACTATAGCTATAAGGGGTTTAGCCCTAGATTAACTAGGGGCTAGCTATAGTAATTAGTAGGGGGGTAGGAGGGCTGAAGTTGTACTTTAGGGGGTAATATGTCTACTAATAGTTATAGTAGAAAGCGAGCTATTAGCCCCTCCTATATAATTTATAATATAGTTAATATGTATATAGTTTTCTAATTTAAAGTAGTTATAATATAATTCAACTTACTAATATCTTATTATTAATTACTTAGTATTAATAAGGCTAATAGCTCTATTTATATTAAGTAATTAGTATTATATCAGGATTTAGATATATTTAGATTTAAATAGAATAAAAGAGAAGCTTTTATTTATTTCTATTAATTATACTTAAATTTAAAGAAAATTGAAGAAATTTAAAATCTTAATTTTAAAAATTAGAAATATTATAATAGAATTTAAAAGATTATAAGAATTCTAATAATATTATATTAGTAAATTAATATAAGATAGAAGATATAAGTATTTATATATAGGCTTATAGTTTTTCTAATTATTTCTACTTTTATAAATATCAGGATAAATAGGGTTATGAATTCTATTAATATTAAATAATTAGTAATAAGATATTGATAGGTTAGGTAATATTATATTTATCTTAAATTAGAGAATTATATATATATTAATTATATTATAAATTATAAGAACTTACTTCTTATATAGTAAGAATAAGTATAGAGCTATAAACTATAAGAGTAAAGTAAGTATAAATTAGATATTAATAGTTATTTAAAAGTAAAGTACTATAAAGTCTCATACTTTGGTATTAACTATTAATACTAGTTTTTATATTAAAGAAATCTAGAGAAATAAATAAGTATAAAGATAGAACTAATTGTTTTTATACTAATTAAAAATTTAGTCTCTATAAAGAAGATAGCTAAAGGCTTAGTAATTGTTTTTTAGAGTATTAAAGAGAAAGAGGAAGTAATAGATATAGACTTATACTTATAAATAGACTTTATTAGTAAATAGTTATAAAGATATATCAATAGAACTATATAGTACGCCTAGTAACTAGCTAGCTATAGCTACTAAAGTATTAGAAAGAGTTTTTAGCTAAAGGATTACAACTTAGATCTTTTAAGTAATAGTCTATATAATAATATAGATTCTATCTATATATCCAAACCTTTCCTAGTTAAAGCCTTTAACTATACTCTTATATGATTAGTTATATTATTAAGACTAATTTTAGTTAGGGTAATTATATTTATTTTGAAACGATTTAATAGTATAATAACAAAATGAGGAAAGTTATATAAGTTAATATTCTTCTTTATAGATTTAAATAGTTATTTATAGAAATTATATTAGCTATTTACTAGCATTAAGTAATTAGAAGGATATATAGACTTCTTATTAGAATAGTATTCTATAAGTAAAAAAAGTATTATAATAAATATTGAGATAAATACTTAGTATTATAAATAGATATCTGTTACTAAATTTAAAATCTTTACTTAAGAGATTTTTAAGAATAATAAGACTACTTATATACTATATATTAATAAGATAAAAGAAAATCTTAAGGTTTATATAGAAGTATTTAGAAAAAAGGATAAAATTATTATAACTATAGATATCCCTAAAAAGCTTAGAAATAAGTAGGAAATATTGAATAGAATTATGATAAAGTTTATTTTGATTTTTAAAGATATTAAAGATGTTATTAAATTATAATTAAATAAGAAATTACTTTATAGACCTATATATCTTCTAAATAAGTAATAATTAGAAGAATTAAAAGAATATATTATAGAGAATCTAATAAATAGATATATATAGTTATTTATAAGTAAAAAAAATATATTAATCCTTTTTATCCTAAAAGAAAATAGCTCCTTATATCTCTATATTTACTATAGAAACTTTAGTAAAATTATAATTAAAACCTATTATTTATTACTACTAATTAATAAGTTCCTAAATAAATTCTAGAGAGTAATATAGATTTTAAAAATCAACTTGAAAAATACTTATTATTATATTAGGATTAAGCTAGAAGATTAGTAGAAGATAGTATTTAACATATAATATAATTACTATAAATATAAAATAATATTATTTAATCTTATTAATATACTAATAACTTTCTAAGTATATATTAATTACATACTTACTAATTTAATTAATATATATTATATAATATTTATAAGTAATATTATAATATATATAATAAGTTTTAAAAGGATTATATTAAAAGATTATTATAAATATTTATGGGAGGGGCTGATGGCTCGCTCTCTATTACAACTATTAGTAGACATATTACCTCTTAAAGTATAACTTCAGCTCTCCTACTTCCCTACTAACTACTATAGCTAGCCCCTAGTTAATCTAAAACTAAACCCCTTATAGCTATAACTAGTATACCTACCTTATATTAACTTTTTTATAGATAATAAATAACTAATAACTCTTTCTATAATAATCTTACACCTTTATACTTTTATAGCTATATATAATTCAAATATCTTAAGATATTTAATTACTACTAACTATAGGTACTCTATTTAAATATTTATTATAACCTTAATATCTATGATTTTAATATTTCTTAAACTAAGCCCTACCTACTTTTAAGATGAGACTTTATACTATTAATATAAAAGTTTTCTACTATTAATATAAGTTAACTTATAATTTCTATATAAGTATAATAAGACTTAGCTTATTCTTATTAGTAAATAATCTTAATATATCAATTAAGTATAGCTAATATATAAATAATACTTATATAGATATAAATATTCCTAGTATAACTTAATAGCTTTTAAAACTCCTATAATTATATAACTATAATATTCTAAAATATCTAGTAACTAGTATTATAATAATATATTAATATTAGAATATTATCTAATTGATATTTAATCTCTAAAAGTTTTAACTTAATATAGTAGCTAATAGGATAATTAGATAATTATTGTTTAAATATCTATAAATTACTTTCTAATTATAGTTTTTAGGATAATTCTATTAAAGTTTAATCTAATAAACTAATAGTTTTAATTATAGGAGTTAGAAATAAATATTACTATATTTATTATATATTTCTCTTCTTATAAATAGTTATATAAATTTTAAAGGGATTTTGAATCTATTGTGAAAAATATAGAAGAATAATAAGTTATAGAATACCTAGCTCTTATAGATGTTCTGTTTTATCCTACTTTTAAGAGGTTTAAAAAGGTTTTCAACCCTTCGACCTTAGTAGTTACTTTTAGCTACTATAGATTGCTACTCTAAGGTCTTTTATTACTATAGGGTTAAATATTAGAACTAGGGGTATAATTATTTATAATAATAGGTAATTTTATTACTATTTCAACTAGTTGTAAGCTAGTACTAGCATGAATGCTATTATTAGGTAAAATCTATAGTTAAATCTATATATAGGGTGAAGAGTTTAGATATTATTCTAGGTATAGAGCAAAAGTAACTAAATTATAAATACTTATTAAGTTATATAAAATATATCTCTTTACTAAATTTTCTAGATATTAATTATATATAAAATTATTTTTTCTAAATTACATAATTATTTAAAAGAAAGTCAAAATAGATTTAATAAGAGTCTAAATTATTATTAAATAGAAGCTATTAGAAATATTGAAAAAGACTTTAAGTATTTTTAAGGTTTTATAATTTTTATTATAAAAGTATTACTAATTATCTAAAAGTAATAATATTACCTACTTGATATAGTAGTTTAATATCTAGCTAGCTTTTACTATTTTATAGTAAAAGTAATAGGCTTGAATCCTGCGGTGGGTAAGTGTAACTAGTAGTTATAAACCTTCTAGTTTTATAAACTAAGTATAATAACTACTACTAGTTATTAGCTCTTACTAATAGCTATTAAATAGCTAGTAATTATTAATAGCTAGTAATAAGTAATACTAGCTAGTAGTAAGTATAATATAATAACTTATTATAATCTTTTAAAGAGTAATTATAATAAATATAAGCCTATACCTTCCCTATTTATTAGCTATTATATTAACTAACTATATTTACTACCTAAGATTTTCTCTATTTAAATAGTTCCTTAGTACTAGTAGTATCTATAGGATAAATGAGGTAAGAGCTAACTACTGGGTATAGCTTCCTTGAAAGAGTCCTAAGAGGTATGTGACTTTAAATAGATTAAAGACCTTTAATATAACTATAAAAGTAATAATATTTTTCATAATATTTTTAAAAGAAAAATAGAGAAGAATGTTTTCTAATATTATAGTTAGAAAAGATAAAATTTATAATTTTAATACTATAGGATTATTTCTATTTAGTAATTACTTTTTAATATTAAAATTCTATTAGCAATATTAAGATAGAAATAGATATATCATAATAAGTAATCCTAAATATCTTATTATAAAAAATAGAAAGCTAATAGTGACTAGTTATTTATTATTCTAAGAAGTTTAGTAAAGTAGAATAAAAGCAGGGAATACGTTAATAGGAGCTATTAGTTTTTATTAAAAGCTTTAATTATTAGGAGTATTATTTAATAGGATTTTTAAAAAAGTTTATAGTTTTAATAGACTATTAGGTTTTAAGAAATATTATTATAATACTAACATAGGACTTTTAAGAAAGACTTACTTACTAGATTTATAAGTTCGTAATATTTAATTTTAATCTAAAATAATAATTTAAAACTACTAATTTAATAGATAGACTATTTAGATAGTAAGACTATATGAACAAAAAAGTAGAATATTATAATATATTACTAACTTTTATAAATACGCTATAACTTATTAAACTATTATTAATAGATACTTATTAGAGAATTATTAAAGTTAAGAGAAGTTTTAAATTAATAAAGGTTTTTATTTAAATAATATAGATATAAGAAAAGTATTCTAGTATAGAAGTTAGACTAAGAAATAGAAGATACTTATCTTTTTTTAAAATATTACTTTTTTAGAAATACTAAAAATATAGTAATAATTAAATCTATAGTTACTTATAATAGAAAAATATATACAGTAATAGTAAATACTTAATAAGTATTAATAGGTAAAAAGAATTTATTAAAAGTCAGAATTATTATTCTAATATAATATATCTTATATTTAGTAATAGGAAATCTTATAAAAGATAAAATAATATACTCTATAAAAAGCTCTAAAGATATAGAATAAGTTATTAAAAAATCATAAATTTATAATCATAATTATTAGATATACATAGAGAAAGCCTAGACAATAACTAGTAGCTAGAAGGGATATCTAGTAAATATAGAAAAGATATTCTTCTTCTAAAGAAGATTCACTATACTTAATATAGAGTTTTTAAAGTATAAAATTATTTATTTATATTATAATAAAAGTAAGGTAAACTATATAAATACTAATAAGACTTATAATTTTATAAAATAGAATTTATATTAGAATAAAATAGCTATAGATATATAGGATTATATATTATTATATTAAATCTATTAAGGAATTAGAATGTTAAAATAGAGTTTATATAACTAGTCATAATTTCTACTCATTTTAAAAAAGCTATTTTAAGAAATTAGTATAGATTTAATTATAAAACCTCTGGAAAATACTTATTAAGATAGTAATATATATAATATTATCCTAGTTATTATAAATAAGTTTTTAACGTTTATAATTATTGTAATTATAAAGAAAATAATAGTTATAAACCTAATAGTAATATTTTATAAAGAAGTAGAATATTAATTTCATATTCTAAAAAGTATTATTAGTAACAAAGATAAACTCCTTATAAACTAATTTTAAGAAGAATTTATAATAGAATAACTAATTAAGTAATAACTATTACTAATATACTACTTATGAATAAATAGTTAAGTAGAATAAATATATTAAATATTAAAATATTATTTTAAGATATTTATTAGTAACTTACCTATTATTTAAATAGTAAAATTAAGAGAAGGTATATTTATATATAATAATAATAGATATAATATATTAAGGGGTAGCTTATAGCTACCTATATTATATTATATAATAGTTTAGGCTATAGTTATAAGGGTACCTCTTAGCCATATAGGTAGCTATAAGACCTTCCCCTCTTTATATATATATTTAGTATTACCTTTAGCCTTATGATTTATAAGGTCTTATAAGTTATAAGTTTAGGCTATTTTTCAATTTATTACTTATAAGTAAAGTAGTATCTCTCTTTATTTTCAAAATACTCCTATTTGAATAACGAATTGATATTTTCAGACTAAATAATCTTTCTCCTACTCTCCAATCGATTTTCCAATCAATTTAAAAAATAATAATACTTAAAATTATATACCTTATAGCTTTTAAACCCTACTATGACTAGTTATTCTAACTATAAGATAATTATATTATCTATTTTAAAACTAAAAAATAAGTCTAATTAGTCTTTGTAGTATATATCAATTAATATAAAACTTTAAGTAAACTAAGTGAAAAAATATATTAGTTCTATTATAGCTGAGTTTATTATAAATATACTAATATATAGAATATAAGAAAATAACTATAATATAATATATAATATTACGAACCATACCGTTAGGCCTACGGAGATAGGTAGGTAAAGGCTTATTCATATTAGAAGCTATCTACAGAGCGGTACCATCTAATATATAGGTTTATAAGTATATTTTATATAAGAAGTATCTTATATAAGTAGGTTATATAACCCAGGATAGTAACTTATAAATATAAAGTTATTATAATATACCCCTCTAGATATAACTATACCTAAATAAATACTAGCTAATATATAAAGTTAGTTAGAAATCCTCATCTTATATATATATAACTTTTAAAATATATAATAAATAAAATAAGAGGAATAGTAGTTATTTCTAAAATACTATATTAAGTATAGATAGATATAGAAGTATACTTTCTATAATTATAGATAATACTTACTTAGGATATTATTTTAAATTAGAATGAGTTATAAAAATATAATAAATTAATAGTATTTTTTATAATACTCTTACTTTAATTTTCTTTTCTCTTTAAATTATTACTACTACTACTATATAAGTTTTTATTCAAGATTACTTTATATATATATATATATATATTTACTACTAATAGTATTTTATAAAAGAATAATTATAATAGCCTCCCTTTTAGAAATTACTTATACTATCCTATACTAAATAATACTAAGCAAACTAAATACTAGTAATAATAATTAGAATAGCTCCTTTATACTAAAACTAGAAGAATAAACTAAACTTCCTATAAGTAGTAATAACTAAGATAACTTCCTTATACCTAAGCTCTAAGAATAAAATAAAAAATTTATAAGTAATAATAATTAGAATAGCTCCCCTATATTTAAACTTAGTAAAGAGTAGTAACCTTTTAGTAAGTTCATTAAAGAATAAGCTTCTAAAATATTATTAACTAATATTTTATCTTAAAAAAAGAATAACTTATAGAAATAAGAAGTAATAGCCTAACCCTTAAGAAAACTTAGGGAAGGTTTCTATTAAAAAAAAAGGTAATAATCCTTCCCCTAGTAAGTATTACTAATACTAATCTAATATATTAATAATATTTAATTAGTTACTTTATATACTAATAGTAATATAAAGAATATAAATTTAAAAAAAAGTAAAATAATAAATTAAAGTTAGATAATCCTTATAAATACTATATATAAGAATTATATTTATAACATACTTACTAAGAACTTATAAAGTAACTATTACTACGTAAAATTAACTTAGTTGGATAAATATTAATAATATATTATAAATAAAATCCTATATATATTTTTATCTAGCCAGCTAGTAATACTAAAACCCCAGTATTTTAAGCTTATTTAAAATAGTAATCCTATTATTTCAGTATATCTAATAAGTCTCATACTATTTATAATATAAACTAACTATTATCTAAAAGCTTAAATAAGTTAAAGCTATATTATAACTAGCATTTTTCAATAAGTCTAATGGTAAAAAGTCTACCTCTTAAGAAATAGCTAGTAAAATAGTTATCCTAAAACAAGCTCCTACTTTTATACTTATAAACTAGGATAAAAATCAATCTAAATTAATACCTATTAGAAGTACTTCTAGAACTAATATTGATATAACTATAACTAGTCTTTCTACTTATAAGTTATAATTAGCCTTTAATAGCCTTATTATTAGAAATATTCTATAAAACATTACTAACTTATATATAAATATTATATTTCTATATAAAACTACTTTTTTATATAAAAAGTAAGGGAATTAGTATAATACCTTTAGGTATTTTTTCAAAATTTCTTATACTAACTACTTTCTTAAGTAAAATTCATGTCTTTTCGCAGTTCGCACCTTATAGGGCAATTTTAGCTCTCCTAGCTTTTATACTACTAAATTACATTCTTCTTAATAATATATTTATAAATATAATTAGAATCATAAATAGTAGGATAATTAGGATTTATATTTATAAATAAAAAAAAAGATTAATAGAATAAAGAAATAATAGTTAGATCTTATAAGGGATATCTACTAAATATTTAATATACCTATAAGTAGTTACTTATATAATTATTCTAAAAGGCAAACTTCTTAAAAAGATTCTTCTTAAAATCATACTTCTTAAAAATTAAAAAAAACTTAGAAATATTTAAATTTAAATCTTAAAAATACCTTTATTAATCTCTTAACTAGTATATTATTTATTAATATATAGATAAGATTAAATAAGCCTACTATATACTCCTAATAAAACTATATATTCTAGATATCTATATAATAGAAGTATATAGAGATTTACTTATTAATATTAACTATAAAGCGAATTATTTAACTATTATTATAATAGATTTTCTAGATATTACTTAACTCTAAAGTAATATCCCTAAAGAATTATTTAAATATTATAGTTTCTTTTATAATATATTTAAGTATTAAGAATTCTACTTTAGTAGTAGATATAATAATAATAACTTAATAAATAGATTTCTATTAGATTAATCTTCTAAAAAAAGAAATTATATATCCCTAAGAAAACTTTTATATCTTATTATTATTAGTAAGTAAAGTATCTCTTATAATTAGTAATACTTACCTACTTTTCAAACTACTATAATAAATCGTAAAGAAGTAAGTAGAATATAAATAATAAATTATCTAGTTAATTACTAAGAAGTATTAATAAGAAGGATTTATAAGATAATATAAAAACTAAGTATATATAAAAGAGATATTAAGGCGAGTTATAATTAACATATAAAATACTAATCCGATTTTCTCTTAGAACTCTTTAGCCTTAGAAACTATAATAGTACTTAGATTTAGGATAAAGGGGATTATAAAAATAAGGATTAGAATAAAATTATATTAGCTAAACTATAATATTTAGTGACTTTTTTAATATACTAATTATAGATAAAGTTAATTATTTTTACCTATTAGTCTTAAATAATTTATATCCTAAAGAATTATTCTACTAACCTCTAGTTTTTTATTTTATAAATACTTTTTAATTATAGAATAAGCTAAATAGTATATACTACTACTAAGTAGTAGTAATAAATAAGGATATTGTTAATATAAAATATAATAAGTATTTATTTATCTAAAGTCTAGAAGAAATATAAATCTTTACTTATAAAATAGAATCCTAAATAAATAAATATTAATAAGAACTCTTTATACTATAGGAGTAATGTGTCGTATAAACTATAGAATATATAAATAAGTTTAATATAACTTCTAGATTACTAGAAACCCTCTAGGAATTAGTATTATATAAGAGTTCCTTTAAGATTAAAATAAGTATTAAGAAAAATATTAATAATATCTAATTAGAATATCTCTAAGTTAAAATATACTATAATTACTATTATTATATAAAAAGTTTATATAATTAATATCATAATATATATCTATCCAAAGGGATTTAATTACTATAAGTCGCTATATATATAAAACCTCGCTTTATAGCGATTAAAAAATCTATTTTTATCCTTCTTATATAAAAGAACCTATTTAAGGGGAATTAGCTTTCCTTTAGATCTATTATAAAATAACTTTTTAAATCTCCTTCTTCTAAAATATACTTATTTCTATATATATTACTTATAAGAAGAAATCTTAAAACTACTCTAAGAAATAAAAAATCCCTTTCTATATAGTTAATAATTCTAGGAATTAGTCTATATATAGATATAATAGAATATTAATAAGATAAAATAATTAGTTAACTAAAAAAAAGCAAAATATTTATCTACAAGTAGTAGTATCTTTTAGAAACTACTTAGAATATAAAGTCTCTATTGATAAAACTAGATTAAATTTCCTAGTTTTTTATTTTACTAAACCTAGTTAATTATAAATACTATTTATAAAAAGAACTTTTATATAAAAGTATTTTATCTAAAAAATCCCTATTAAAATATTAAAGTAGAATATAAAATAATTATATAATTTATCCTAAGTAAAATATAACTAATTAAATAAATACAGGCTAGGAGGAACCTTATATATTTAGATAGTAGCTATAAATATAAAATATATAAAGTACTAGTTAAAGTTGCTATTTTAAGATAAATCTAGCTTAAGACTTTAAACCCTATAGTTATTTTATATTAATTAGCTACCCCTTATAATTTTTATATATTTAAACTTAACTACTAGAATGAGTTTACTCACTATTATATATAACTATATATCCTGAGTATAAATAATATATATAATATCTTTATTTATTACTAAAATAAATAGCTCTATTAACTTATCTATTAAAATATAAATAATATTTTCAACTCTCTTATTAAATAGAAATCTTTTAAAATTAATATCCCTAAGCAAATTATTTAACTTAAAAGTCAATTCTAATATTATTAATTATTCCCCTTATTTAAAAAAAAACTTATTAAGAGTAGTTTGTTTATTTTAAAACTCCTTCTTAGTTTCTATTATAATACTTAGGATAGTTAATACTTTGTGAAATAGGATCTAAATAGTACTAACTAAATTGAAGATCCTAAGTATCTAGAATATATTATCTATAATATCAGAATCTGCTTTAAATTCTTTAACTATTATTCAAATAAGGTTTTGTAGAATAACCTATTTAATATCTTCTTTTATATAAAATTTAAAATTATTAAACTTCATATTTTATATTATAATTACCTAGTTAAGTAAAAAGATGTAGATCTAATAGAAATTATATATATTAAACATATACTTAATTAGGTATCTAATATAACTCTTTAGTTTTATTTTAAATTATTATCTATAGAGTCCTTACTCCTACTCCCTCTTAAGTAAGTATACTTAATATCTATATATATAAAAATACTCCTAATTAAAATATAAATCTTTTACTAGAAAAATAATATTTCTTTAGATATTCTATTTTACATATTATTAAAACTACTCTTCTTCTACCTTAATAAGTAATTTCTATTTAAAATTTACCTATAGGTTAATATTATAAATAAAAATAGTAGACTTAACTACTTCTAACTAGAGATAAAATAAGAAATTCATACTAATAAGTATTTTAATAGACCTAATAATAATTTCTTACTTGACACATTCCTAACTACCTACTAATTCCTTTATATATAAAAGAGAAAACTTAAGTTTAATCCCTTCTTTATTAATAAATATCTAATACTTTATTTATCTATTAATTATAATAACTATTTTCTTAATATCCTATTAGATCTTATAGATAAGAAAATCCTTTTAATATAATATCTATTATTTAAAATAATATAATATATTTAAGATTTATTTTAGAGTTTTATTTAGAAAGATAAAGATAAAGAGATAACTTATATATTTATTTTTAATTACTATTACTTAATATAATATATTTTATATAAGAAAGTAGTTAAAGAGATCCTAAGTAATATAATAATAAGGTTATTAACAATAATATTTAGACTTTTATTAAGAAATAACTTACTAAGTATAAGTTGTTATATAATATTTATATTCTAAATAAATTATTAGTTTAATTTTTACTTTCTAAATATAAGTAATAATTCTAGTAAGAATATTAGGTCCTAAGTAACCTAATTATAAATACTGAAAATATACTAAGTTTTCTTATTTATATAAGGGTTTTCTTAAGGGATAAAAGTTTATTTAAAATATATAAAGATTAATAATATATATAGTATTAAATAGGATTATATTAGAGTAAGTAGAAATAGGAGTATATTTAAAGAAAACTAAATTTACTTTATAAAAAAAATTATATATAATAATATTATTCTTCTTTTTTTTAAAATAAAATATATAGTTAAGACTAGAATATTAGATATCCTTCTTTTAGAATAATACCTCTAAAATAATATTTATATAAAACTTCTTAATATGATAGATATCTTCTAGAACTAAGTCTATTTTCATTCTATTTAAGCTATTTAGGATAACTTTTAATATATAATATCTTTTTCTAAAGATAGGGAAAAATATAGTACTATTTTCAACTTAAACGCCTATTATTAAAACCTTATAAGAACTAGGCTCTAGAAGGTCCTTTTAGTTAATAAGGTAAGTAGTATTATAATTATCTATAACTATACTATTACTAAATAAGTAATATAAAGAGATAGGAATAATAAATATACTAAACGACTTAGGGTTTATATAGTAAAGCTCTTCTAGAAGGGAGGGGTTAATAGTAATAACTATTATATTAGAAGAATATTATAAAATAGGTTAAGATTAGCTATTTTATTTATAACTTCTACTATATTTATTTCTCTTTCCTCTTTACTACCCCTTATATAAGACTTTTAGCTAACTAACTCAAGCTAAATCTATATAAAAATTACTAAAGTAATTTCTATTTAAATAATTTTAAATAAAAACCCTCTTACTATCTAAGATATATCTATTATATTAGTCTGAACTACTTTTTAGGATAATCTTAAAGTATCTATAGCTAAGGGGGGACTAGAAGTAGCCTAATATATTATAAAAGTATACTTTAGATAACTTCACTTAACTTACTTCTTATAAAATAAGTATAAAATCTTTAACTAATTACTTTATAAAAATTATATAGACTCCTTATTTACTATAAGATTTTCTTAAGAAACTTTTATAATAAATAATATTAGAGAAGATATCCCTATACTCCTAGAGGGAGTAGATATTAATATCTATATATTTATCTATAGTAATCTAATTAAGCTAAGTATTTACTTAGTCTAAAGTAAAATAGGTTTTTATAATAATTAAGAAGTTCTCTATTATTAAAATACTAATAATCTTAGGGATATTATACTAAGTAGTATAAAAAAAGTATTATTCTAATTATTATACTAAGTAGATATATTATTTAAGGTTTTTACTTAAATAAGAGCTAGGTTATATTTTTTTCTAATCACTATTAAGATATCAGATTCTAATAAGGTAAAATAATATTTAAAATTAATAATAAAGCTATAGAGAGAAGTATTATTTATAAAGAGCTATTTAGAGTAAACTATCTAGAGTAAGTTAATATTAATAGTTATATTAATTTAATACTCTATAGCTTTAAGGTTTTTTTCGACTTTTCTACTCTTAGAAACTCTAATTATAAAGAAGTATAATTATACTCTATATTTATCTTAAATCCTAGGGGTACTAATTATCACTTTAGAAGTAGGAGTATTTTAGGGTAAAGTTGCTTAAGAGGTTAAATATAAAAGGTTATTTTAAATAAGTTTATCTTAAGACTATAATATAGCTTAAACTGTTGAGGGGGTAGGTCATATAACCCTAGGCCTCTTAGGCTCTCCTTATATCTCTAGCCTCAAGCCAGCAACTCTTACTATAAATATCACTACTACGAATACTATAGATCGTCACACTACACATAGGTTATAAGCCTAGGAGCCCCCCAGGGGGCCCTTTTTACCCTATAACGCTATTCACAACCCTTCTTTTACTCTATTTTCATCATTAACAGCATTACTTTTCAATATGCTACGACTTTTCACTAGTTTTCTCATACCTTCCCTCTAAAGCATAAAAAACTACATTTTAACCCTACTACTTACGCCTTTTATATTGTATATATTTTTTTATTAAAAATAACTTTTTTAGTATCTTCTGTACTTTATACCTTCTATATTATTCAACCCTTTTAATATCTTCTATACTTTATACTTTCTATATTATTTAATTATTTATTTAGTATCTTCTATACTTTTTTTACTTATACCTTCTATATAATATTACCTTCCTTTTTTCCCTTAATTATTATAACTACTAGTTATAATTAACTTCCTATCTTCTAAAGTAAAACTAATTACTACTACTAAAAGCTTATAATTAAAATCCTTCTTAATAAATATAATATCTTTAAATATAATAAATCTAATATCTCTACTCTTATTATTCCTACTACTTATAGTAATAATAATATTTATAAATAATAATATAAAAGTTATATTACTACTTATAGTCTCCTTATTAATAGTATTAGCTTTATATTATTTTATCTTAAAGAAGTAAACTAAAAGCCTTCTAATTATTACCTTTTTCAGTTTATAAATAAGATTAAATCTCTTATCCCTAAGGTTTCTAGTAATACTATTACTAATCTTACTTATAATCTCTATTACTTTAATATTAATAATTATAAAAATAACTTTTTTAAATACTTCGAAAACTTCTATACCTTATACTACTATATTAATATTCTTATTACTAATTGAGATATTCTTTACTTCTATATCTTACTTAACTCTTTTTATACAATTAGTAGCCTCTAGGCTTTCTATAATAAATACTCTACTATTAATTTTAAAAAGGTTAAATTTTAAGACCTTCTTAATAACTTCTACTATAAGGCTAATACTTATAATAATATTATTAATTATAACCTTTTAAATTTTAAAAAAGGCTAGTATTACTATAACTACTATAGTAGTAATATCTACCTAAATAATAAATACTTTATAGCCTATCCTAACCTTATCCCTACTAACTACTTTAACCGTTAGTACTACTTTAATATAACTACTAAGTATATTTATACTGACATCTGCCGTAAGGATAATTAAAATATCTTTATTAAAGGTAATTTAGGTATTATAAATAGCTCTACTATTAGTAAGTAAGGGGGTATATTATAATAGAAAAAATTAAGGGGAAGGCATAGATTTTACTTTTCAGATATAGACTTTTGCTTTTTAGCTAATTTTATATAATACCTAGTTACTTAGCTTATAGAGCCTGAAGGGGTGTATTAAGGGGGTAAGTCATATAACCCTAGGCCTCTTAGGCTCCCCTTATATCTCTAGCCTCTAGCTAGCGACTCTTACTATAGACATCACCACTACGAATACTACAGATCGTCACACTACACACATAAACTATTTAAATAGATTAATTTTAAATATTCTTATCTTAGATATACTCCTTAAAAAATAGAATTCTTCTTAAGAATCGAATTTTAGAAGATAAAATTTATTAAGATTAATATATTTCTAAGTATCTTTTATTTTAATATAGTATTTAAAGATATTATACTACTAAAACTAATTATAATAACTATTAAGGTAAACTAGAGTTTTAAAACTTAATAATAAGACTATTTAGAATAATATAGTAAATATAACTAGTTAATTAATTAAGAAGTAAAAAAAGATAGGAAGAAAGTTAAAAAATAATATAAATCTAATAGGTATAGTTTAATTAATAGATCTCAGAGAGTATTTAGAGCTAGGCTTATAATTATTACAAACTATACTATTAAGTCTATAGAAATAGGTAAGTAAAGGTTTATTTATATTAGAAGCTATCTGTAGAGTAGTACTATTTAATATGTAGGTTTGTAAGTATGTCTTATATAAGAAGTATCTTATAAAAGTAGGTTATATGACCTAAGATAGTAGCCTATAGGCATAAAGCTATTACAATATATAAGTTATTTATTTCATTATATAATTTATTAATTAATAAGCTACTTAATACTAATTAGAATAATAATAATAACTCCTACATATTTATAAGAATACTAGAGAAATATATCCTTAAGATTTCTAAAAATATTATTAGTATTTTTATTAACGAGTTTATTAAAAGTAATACTTATAACTATAAAACTCTTTGTAATACCCTTAAGTATATATAATACTTATATACTTATATTATAAACCTCTATAGTTAGAATACTAATTATTTCTAAATTATTATATTTTTAACTATTTCAAATAAAATTACCTAATACCTATAAATACTATATTAATAATGATAAGAAACCTATATAAGCTAATATTATTAAGACTATCTATACTTTTATTTAAGATAAAGAATAAAAGATAGGTCTTATTTTATACTATAAGATAACTACTACTAATAGTAATAACTTATTAAGTAATACTTAAAGTAGTATTTCTATCAAGAAGAAAGAGAATAAATACCCTTATTATAAAAAGGATTATTTAACCTCAAAATACTAGATTACTTATTTATATCTTATCTCCATAGATTATAAATATCATAAGTAACGCTTAGCTTATACTAAGAAACATATATATAATAAGAATTATACTAATATAATAAACTTAATATTAACCTTATTGGTTTTTATTACAAGATTTATAAATATTATCAGAAGTTTAATTATTACTAATCTTACTATTTAGAAGCTATTAATAATACTTAAAATAATAAATATTATAATTAATAATAAAGCTGTTATAAGTTTAAATATTATAGTTAACTTAAATTACTCTAGTTTAATTTTTAATAATCTTACTTTCTTTATATTATATAGTATTTATAAGAACTTCTAACTTTTGACTATTACTAATAGTAAATTAGTAAGATTAGAAAGTATATGTACTCTCTTCTTTTAAATAGAAGATCTTATAAACCCCTTCAAAACTATTTAATTAAACTATTAAAAAAGTTAAATATAGTTTTCTTAGTCTTACTAGCTTATTTAACTTAAAAAGACTTTAAAAATTATATTAAATATAATTATTATATTATATATTTTATTAATATTCAATCTTATTAAAACCTTATTAAAGTCTACTAGGTAAATAATATTTATATTATTACTATATCTAATAGTATTATTATTTCTATTAATATTATTCTTAGTTTAATTAGAATAAAGATAAAAGTATATCTTATACTTAAGATAATATTCTAATATTTTATTTATACCTATTTATTAAAACTTATTAAAGCTCATTACTATATAAATATATAATTTACTTAAGAAGAAATTAATTCTTTCTACTATAAAATATACTACTTTATTTAATCTATAGAAATTATTAGTTATAATACTTTTCTCCTAATTATTATAATAAATAAAGAAATGTATCTTAATTTTATTAAAGTTAAGCTATTATTAATAATAAATAAGAAGTATATCTTTTATTTTCTTAATTACTATAGTAGTTACTACTAGTTTATCTTAATTAATACTTATTATTATAATATTATTCTAGAAGCTTCCTACTTGATGTAGTAATTTAACGTCTAGCTAGCTTTTACTATTTTATAGTAAGAGTAGTAGGTTCAAATCCTGTAGTAGGCAACTGCGACCGGCATTCCTACTAGTTATATAAACTATATAGTAACTACTACTAGCTATTAGCTCTTACTACTAGCTATAAATAACTAGTAACTATTTATAGCTAGTAATAAGTATTACTAGCTAGCTAGTATTAGTATTATATAACTATAATCCTTTAAAGAAGTAACTATAATAGATATAGGCCTATACTTTCCCTTTATAATATACCTCTGTATTTATTAGTAATTATATTAACTAACTATATTATTACTACTTAAGGTTTCCTCTATTTAAATAGTTCCTTAGCTTTAGTATTATCTATAGGGTTTATAAAGTAAGAGCTAACTACTTAGTATAACTTCCTTTAAAAGGTCTCAAGAGGCATATAACTTTAAAATAGATCAAAGACATCGAATATAACTAATATTATTCTAGAAGCTATTAAGAAGTTTAATAATACTTTTACTAATATAATTATATTAATTATAAAGTTATAAGTTTATAATAGTATCTTAGAACTTAAGAAGATACTTAGGAACTCCTAGTTTATAAATATTTAATTTAACCTAACTACTACTTATATACTATTAATAGAAAGAATAATTAAATATACTAATTAGATTATTATTAAAATAACTTATATTATACTTATTAATGATAATCTACCTAAGGAACTTTAGAATTATACTTTTAATACTACTCTTTAGATCCTTAACTTCTTACTATAAATTAATAAAAGAAAGCTTGATCTTTATAAGATTATAATAAGAGAGTTAAATCTAGTTAAGAATTATAAACTTCTATATATTAAATATATTATTTATATTTATAAAAAAGAGGGTAAGTATTCTTTTTATATTATTAAGATAGAAATATATATTATAAAGGGTTTTCTTATTGGTTATAACTTTTTATACAGTTATATCTATTATATTGATATTTCTAATATAAAAGAAGTTCTTTATTATTATAATATCTACTTTTATAAAAGTCTTAATAAAACTATTTTATATTTTTTTAATAATTATACTAAACTTAGCAATATTAATTATAATATTCTATTTAATAAATCTAACTTATAAATCTAATATCTTAATTAAGTCTTAGATTAAAATACTACTACTATAGAAAACTCTTCATTAAAAGAGAAAGAAGTTACTTTAGAAATATATTAAATTAATAATACTTATATTATAGAATATATTATTCTACTATTAGAAAGCCTACTTCTTCTTATTACTACTATTTAATTAAAACTTATTAATATTATAAATAATAAAAGAGATAATAATTTTATAAATACTATTCAAAAATAAGAATTAGATTATATAGATCTTAATATTAATCTACTAATAATAAAGCTAGCTAATATTGTTACTCTTTTTACTTTAAGTTATCTTTATTATATTATTATAATAAAATTACTAAGTTATTATTATAAGGCTTATAATTTTTATCTTTATAATAAAAAGAAGGTTTATCTTATTACTAATATTTATATTAATCCAGATATTCTAATTACTATTATTCTTCTTATTATTATAGTACTATTAAAAGTTCTTCTTCTAAATTATTCTATCCCTTATATTATCAAAGAAGTAAAAAAAAGCTTTCTCTAGTTTTCTTACTAGAAGTTTATATATAATACTAAGATTAACTAAATAGTTACTAAAGAAACTTTTTATATTATTAATAAGCTTTTTAATATTAAGGTCTTTTTAAGTATATAGACTTTTAATATTAAGACTAATATTTCAAATAATATCCTAAGATTTAAAGCTTAATAAGTTATTTATAATAATTATAAGAAGGATAACTAGTTATCTTAAGAAGTTTATATTATTATAATAATTATTACTACTATATACTTCTTCTTTATTATTATTATGTTTTATTATCTCTTATAAAAAGTATATAATTTTAATACTACCTTTCTTATTACTCTAGTATTTTAAAGTATTTAAATCTCTATTTATTAACTTATAGATTATTCTAGTAATATGAATAGAGTTTAAGTATTTTATAAGATTTTATATAATTTCTATTAAAAG
>AMCV02000002.1:3525233-3550977 GCA_000350065.2 Colletotrichum orbiculare MAFF 240422
TTATATAATTAGTAAAAATAAATATAATAATTAATCTTACTAGTTCTATATAAAATAAACTAGCTATTTTAACTAGTTAGCTATTAGTATTTAATTAGATATTATTTATATTATAAATAAGCTTTACTAAATAAATACTAACCTTTCTCTTACGTATTAATATACTATTAAATACTTCTTTTAATACTTTATTAGTATTACTAGTTATAGTATAATATTTAGAGGAATAGATCTTATAATAGATCTAGATTTTGATATTAAAGTAAATACTACTTTTACTAATAATAGATTATTATATATATATATAATAATAGCTATATTATTTATTTTATTAAATTACTTATAATTTAGAAATTTAAGAAATAGATAATTATTATTCTAAGCTTTATAGAAATAAAGTTCATTAACTTTATATCTATTAATATATCCTTTAAATAGGTTTAATAATATATTAAATAACTACTAGATTAATAGATTACTATACCTATAGTTATTCTTACTAATAGTACTAATACTTTAGTAAATATTATAAACCTTCTAAATAAGGCATATATATAGGATATTAAAATTTAGTATAAATAGATTATTTAAAAGGTTAATAATAATAATATAATTACTCTATACCTTATTAAAAGTACTAATATAGCTATCAATAGTTTTACTAGAGCTTTAAATATTATTAAATATAAGGATTTCATTAGACTACTAGGAATAATAAATAGTTTAGATTTAAGATTATTTATAGAAGGATTACTAGCGACTAGATTAATTAGTATTTAATCCAATAGTTTTAATATTATTAATCTTAAAAGTATTCTCCTTTTAAAGACTTTTTGAATTTAGAGTTTATAACTAAAAACTAGTATTTTAAAGGCTTTAGGCTAGTTCTATAAATTTTAATAGCTTTTAGGTCTAGCTTAAGGGGAAGTATTAAGGAGTAGCTTATAGCTATTTAGGTTATATTATATAATAGTTTAGGTTATAGCTATAAAGGTACTTTGTAACTATATAGGTAGCTATAAGACTTTCCCTTCTTTATATATATATTTAGTATCACTTTTAACCTTATTACCTATAAGGTCTCATATAATACTACTTAGTACTCACTAATAATAACATTATATAGGTTTTAATTAAAAATAGTTAAATATATAATAAAAAAAGACTTAATAATATAACATATTATAGAGTAAATTACTTATATTAACTAAATATATTACTCAATAGTAGAATATAAATAAATAATAATTAGAAATTAGGTAAAGATATATAACTTAAAATATTAATTATATATATATATTTAGGGAATAGTTCTTAAGCTATTAATAAAGGACTTTAAGTTTAAATATAAGAAGTTAGTATTAAAGAATATTAGAATCTTAATAATAGAGAAAATAGGGGAATAAGTATATAAAATATATTTACTAGAATAATACTATTAGATATATAACGTTTTCTCTATCTCTTTACTTAAACTATAAATAAAGTAGTAAGAAAATACTAATAGTTAAACTATCCTCTTTAAGCTAGAAGATAACCCTATAAAATGAGAAATAGAAGAAATTATAAAGAAATAAAGAAATAGAGATAATAAATACTTCTTTATAAAATAGATTAAATAATTTATAGAATATAATATATGAAACATTATAATTAACTTAAGTAATATATACGAAATTATTTATAAATTTGAAAAACAGATAATCTAATACTATAAGAAGTAAGATAATTAATATAATATTAATACTGAGTATTTAATAATAATATCTTAAAGAAAAAGGGAAAAATAATTCTATTAACTATTTAAATAATTTGAATATTATTCTAGGGGGTATATCTCTAAATTAGAAACAAATACTATAGTTTAATAATAACTTAATTAGTATATATAAATAGTATAATCTTTATACTTAAGGCTCAGGCGTAGTTTTATAGAAGTATTTCTAACTTTTCTTTATAAATATAATAGGAATAATAAGTATTATAAGAATAGTAAGTATTATAAGTATAATAGGTATAATAAGTATATTAAGTATTAAATATATAGTGACTTATTTAGTAGTAAAAGCTTTTTTAGTAATTATAGCTTTTTTTTTAGAATAACGTTTTAGGGATAGTAGTTTTAAGGGTAGTAGACTTTCAATAGTAGGTTAATAATTATTAAATATAGAAGTTATTAGGGTAGATAGAATAATGTTAGAATAAGTTTTAAACTTCTTAATAAGAAGTCTTTCTACTTAGGTATTATTATCTATAGGTTTTTTTTAAATATTAAATAAGATAGTATTATTAGGAGTAGGGTTATATAAAAAGCCTATTAAGTAGATTTTAATAGAAGAAATATAATTATTTATAGTAAGTATAATTATATTACTATTACTATTAGTATAATAAGGGGGTTATAAAGGAGTTTTTATAACTTTAAATCTTCTTTTTGTATTATTATTATTATCCTAATTATTATTACCACTTTTATTCTTACTAGTAATAGATAATAGTAAACTAGGGGTATATATATTACGAGGTATAGTAATATTAGACTTATAAGGAACAAGGTGACTATTAGTAATAATAATAAGATATTTAGGTATATTATACTAAGAATAATTAGTAAAGTAATAGTAAAACTTATTATTAAATCAGAATAGTCTTATAATAATAGGAGTTTTAGTACTTTTAAATACTAAGATATAATAAAGTATATTAAAGAAATAAATAAACTATTATTCTAAAATAATAGTAGGGTTATTATTATGAAGATAGGTATGTTATATAGTAGATAAATAGTAAAGTACTTCTTCTCTAGATTTTAAGATATTAAACTATCTAATTAATTAGTAGTAATCATAAGGTAAATATTTAGTAAACTTATAGTAATAAAGTATATAATGTTTAAATACTTATAGATAGTTGATATTTCCTAGAGGAGAAGATATTTTATATTAAGCTTTTTCTTTCTATACTAATAGGGGAGTTATAAATAATATTATTTATATACTACTATTTTACTAAGACTTTAGTAAGAGTATAGAATAACTTAGCTTTATAGTTAGAAATTAAAGCTTTTTATTGAAGTATTTAGTAATAGATAATAGTTTAATTCTAAGTCGCTTAAGTAGTATTGAATAATCTGAATAGAATTTAAATAGTAGAAGTTAGTAGAAATAGTAAATATATAGTAAAAGAATAATTTATATTATAACATTTCTATTTATTCTTTTGATAAAAAAGATATTTTGATATATAATTACTAATAATATAAAGTAGCTTTTTTTTATTACGATGAAGTGAAAATAAATAGCTAAAATAAGGTGAATAATTATTAAGTTCTAGGCGTAAGAAATTCTTATTCAGATTTCTTTTACTATTATTAATTAATATTTAGACGATAGTAGTAATAATAGTAATATGTGATATTATTAGGAAATATATAGTATATATATAATGAAAAAGAAGAAGAAAAAAACAGGAAAAATAATGATAAATTAGGAATAATCATTAAGATAATATAGAGAGATATTAAAAAGATAAAAATAATATAAATATGAAAATTATAAGATAATAAGATATATATAGAAGTAGTACATAATACTTATTAAATATATAGTGAAATAATATAAGAGACTATAGTAGAATTTGAAAAGTTATTCTTATTAGAAAAAACTATAAAGGTTAAAAGTGTTAGTATATTCTTAGGATAATGATAAATATATTTATAAATAATAAAAAGAATAAATAAGAATCTAATAATAATAATACTAAAAATTAGTTCTATCATTCAAACTATAAAAAATCGCTTCAATAAATAAGACTATTATAATAGAATAACTACTAATATTAAAAGAGTATTTTATATAATGAATAGTTAGTAATAATATATAAGCTTATAATTAATAATGAGGAGTATATAACTATAGTTTTAGAAATTAAAGTTTTTAGAGGGAGAGATAGTTATAAGGATATATTAATAGGATTATATAATATACTTAATAATTAGCTAGCTATAACTGTTAAGGTATTAGAAAGAATTGTTAGCTGAAGGATTATAATTTAGATCTTTTAAATAATAATCTATATAGTAAAATAAATCTTATTTATATATCTGAAGCTTTCTTAGTTAAAACTTTTAGTTATACTCTTATAGTACTATGTAGTCTTATTGATATATCTTTATAATAAGTCGCTAAAGTCAAACTAGAAACAAGCTTAATTATACTATAAGTATGTAGTAGTAAAGTTTTTATTATTATATATCATTAAATTAGATATATTAAGGTCTATCTATTTATAGTTCTATACAGATATCTTTTAGAAAACTACTATTAATCCCTTATTTAAATAAGTAATTACTTATAACTAATTACTACTATTAGTAAATAATAACAAGAAAGCTAAATAATTAGTTAAAAATATTCTTATTATAAAGATATACTAAATAAGTAAAGAATACTACTAAGAAGTCTTTATTAAATAAGAAAGATATATAGATTTTATATAGGAACTATTTAATACTATTATAAATATAGTAATATTAGAGTATTATAAAGAGGTATTTAGGTTAATAGTAGATAATAATAGTAATCTAGCTTATAGCTTATAGCTAAGTAATAATTAGAGAGGAAAGGGGTAATATTATAAACTACACCTAGATAACTAGTTAGAACTATATTTAAATATCTAATATTAATCCTTCCGCCTAAATAAAGCCCTAATAAGTTCTAAGTAATATTATATATACAGACTTTTCTAGGTATTTATAGAGGCTTTTCTTTTACCTCTTAGTTCTAAATAAATAGTATTTTATTCTACTTATAGTTAAATAAGCCTAAGTCTAATTCTTTATAAATATTTTAAATATATTTAAAAAATATAATAATAATAATAGTAACTACTAAATAGTTAATTACTAATAAAAAGATTTTTTTTTAATTATCTTATCTAATTTTAATAAGATTCTTATTAAATGAATTAGCTTTTAAAAAAATCACTTTTATATAATAGCTATTTCTAATAAATATATAGTTGTATTAAAGGTTTTTAATCTATTTAAAGTTATATACCTCTTAGGAACCCTTTAGAAGAAGCTATACTTAGTAGTTAGTTCTTACTTTATTTACCCTCTAGATACTATTAGTACTAAGGAACTATTTAAATAGAAGAAACCTTAAGTAGTAAATATAGTTAGTTAATATAATAACTAATAAATAGAAAGTATATATATACTTATACTTATTATAGTTACTCTATTAAAGATTATAGTAAGATAATATTAATATTAGCTAGCTAGTAGTATTTATTACTACCTATTAATAGTTACTAGCTATCAATAGCTAATAGTAAGAGCCGATAGCTAGTAATAATTACTATATAGTTTATATAACTAATGGAAACACTAGTTATAATTACCTACTATAGGATTCAAACCTACTATTCTTACTATAAAATAGTAAAAGCTAGCTAGATGTTAAACTATTACGTTAAGTAGGAACTTCTAATAAATATAGAAATATTCTTTTATTTAATTATAAAGAGACTATAGTATTTAAATACTTATTATATAGATTTCTAATAATTTATTTGATTACCTAATAACTCTAAGAGAATTGATAATATTCTTAAGACTAATTACTATTAAGTTATTAATAGTGAAGATAGTTCCTTAATTTGAGAATACTTCTAAGTTTATAGGAAATAGTATTTCTAATTTCTTAAATAACTATAAGGCTATATTAAAGACTTCGAATAAGTTGAAATATAAGACAATTATTAAAGTTCTTTGTTTATAATATTTAATATAAATATGTTATTAAAGTTATAATAATTAATAATTATATTTAGAAGGATAGAGGGGCTAATAGCTTGCTCTTTACTACGACTATTAGTAGACATATTACCCCCTGAAGTATAACTTCAGCCTTCCTACCCCCCTACTAACTACTATAACTAGTTCCTAGTTAATTTGAAGCCAAACCCCTTATAGCTATAGTAGCTAGTATATCTACCCTATATTAATTTTTTTAATAATAAATAACTAATAACTCTTTCTATAATAACCTTATACCCTCACACCTTTATACTTTTATAGTTATATATAATTTGAATATCTCGAGATATTTAATTACTACTAACTATAAATAGTCTATTTAAATATTTATTATAACTTTAATATCTATAATTTTAATATTTTTACTAAGCCCTACTTACCCCTAAGATGAGACTTTATACTACTAATATAAAAGTTCTCTACTACTAATATAAGCTAACTTATAATTTCTATATAAGTATAATAAGACTTAGATTATTCTTATTAGTAAATAATATTAATATATTAAATATAATTAATATATAAATAATACTTATATAGATATAGATATTTCTAATATAACTAGATAGCTTTTAAAACTTCTATAATTATATTATTATAATATTTTAAAATATTAAATAACTAATATTATAATAATATATTAATATTAAGGTATTATCTTATTAATATTTAGTCCTTGATATTACTAGCTTAATATAATAAGTTATAAGTTAACTAGATAATATTCCTTTGAATATCTATAGGCTACTTATTAATTGTAATATTTAGGATAATTTTATTAGAACTTATTCTAATAAAATAATAGTTTTAATTATAATAGTTATAATTAGATATTTCTATACTTATTTTATAGTATTGTCTTATAAGTAGCTATATAGATTTTAAAGGGAATATAATTCTATTATAAAAGATATAGAAAAATAATAAAGTATAGAATACTTAGTTCTTATAAGTATTCTATTTTATTCTATCTTTAAGAAGTTTATAAAAAGTCTCAACCTTACAACCTTAGTAGTTACTTTTAGTTATATATATTAAGCCTTGGTCTTAATAAGGTTCTTTCTATATAGATTATTATTATAAAGTCTTCTATTATTATAGGGTTGAATATTAGAACTAGGGGTATAATTATCTATAATAATAGGTAATTTCATTACTATTTTAACTAATTATAAGCTAGTATTATTATGAATGCTATTATCAGGTAAAATCTATAGTTAAATCTATATATAAGGTATAGAGCTTAGATATTATTCTAGGTATAGAGCAAAAGTAACTAAATATTTAGAAGGATATTAGGAATATTCTTATAGGAGCTTATAATATTCTTAAGCTTATAGTTAGTAATAATTTTAATAAGGAGTTTTATATTATAAGTTATAATATTAATTAAATTTTAAATACTTTGATAGGAATAATGAATTATTTAATTATTATAAATAACTTCTAAAAGAAAATAAGAATCTATAGAGGTATTATTTTACTTAATATAAAGTTTATCTATATTTCCTTATATCAACTTTTATTCTAAGTTTTCAAAGAGATTATGATTATTAGGGATAGTATAGTAACTAAGTAATAGATCTATATAGGGAACCTTAATATGAATATAAAGTTATTAACATATTTAAATCTAACTTTTAAAATTAAGATCCTAGTTATTATAGCTTAAATATCTTTCTTATAGATAACTAAATAGTAGTTTAGTTAGGAGGCTATTAGTAAGCTTTAATATATTCCCCCCCCTTATAGATTATATCCTCATAGTCTTATAATTTATAATAAAGCTATTCCTAGATTTCTAAACTTCTTATCTCTATAGTATATATCCTAGCTTTCTTACTAATTCTCTAGTACTTTTTATATATTTAAACTAAACTTTTAGTATTCTTATTAAGCTTCTACCCTTATAGTAAGAAGAATAGTACTATTTATAGAGTCTCTCAAAAGTTTCTTATTACTATAGCTTCTTATTAATATAACCTCTTATATACTATTGTTACTACTACTGTTACTACTATATTACTGCCTTTTTAGTAATCCCTCTCTCGTTTAAAGCTATACTATAGCGTCTTATTATTATAGCTTCTTATTACTATAGCTTCTTGTTATTAAAACTTCTTATACGCCGCTAGCTTATTACTACTAAAACCTCTTATATACTATTATTAATATTACTACTATAGTTATATATTGTAGTTATTACTACTATTCGTCTAGTAATCTCTTTATAAGGCTTAAAGTTATATTATATATTATTGCTATTACTACTACTCTTCTAGTAATCCCCCTTTTATTTAAAGTTATACTACAGTTTCTTATTACTATAGCCCTTTATATATTACTGCTATTGTTTCTATTAATATAGTTTATTATATACTACTATTGTTATTATTACTATTACTTTTCTAATAATCTCTTTATAGGGTTTGAAGTTATACTATATACCGTCGCTAATACTATTATTCTTCTAGTAATCCCCCTCTTACTTAAAGTTATACTATAGCCTCTTATTATTAAAACCTCTTATTATTAAAACTTCTTATTACTATAGCTTCTTATATACTACTAGCTTCTTATTACTATTCTAATACTTTTCTGGTAATCGTATATTAAAAATTATAAGGTTTATAGTTTCTCTATAGATTGTTAGTAGTATTAGCTACTATATCGTCATTTTAGCTATTATACTATAGATAATATGATATTTATATTTATAGTATATAGCTTTATAGCTTCCTAGTAGCTATATTCTCCCGCTTTAGGAAGCTATATCCCTATAATTTTAAGTAGGGGCCTTTCAACTAGGCTTTAGCTATACTATCTCTCGAGCTCTTATAACTTTAAAGCTTTTATAGTCTTAAAGCTTTTATAGCTAACTATAGGGTATTCGTAGTAGTAATTTTCTAATATTTCTTTTTTAATAAGGACTTAGGAGTCCCTTCTAAGCTCTATATCTAGCTTTTTAATACTAGTATTTAGCTAATATTAGTTTTATAGATATATTCTAACTATAGTTATATTTTAGCTACCCCCTAACTATTTTAACTATAGGAATATTAGAAAAGCTTCTTCTTTACTTCTAATTATAGGACTATTATTTATTATACTTTAAGTATACTACCTACTTATATTATTATAAGTATTCTTAGTACTTTTAGTATTTATAACTATATATAGTTTTATAATATATATCTCTAAATATTCTTATACTACTTTTAAAAGTTATTTTGAAGTAGCTACTTTAAGAACTTTGAAAATTCTACTTACTAAAATCTTTATATCTATAGGTATATATAGGTATACTAATACTCTTAAAATTACTTCTTATTTAATATTTCTATAATAGCCTTAGAAATAACTTTGTTATAATAGTTTTATAAATATTATATTGAAATCTTAATATCTATATATTTATATAGGTATACTAATACTTATACTAATATTTTTCTAGTTATCTATTAGGCTAGGTTTATATTAAGTAATAAGATTTCTTAATAAGTATATATTATACTATATAACTATTTAAACTTAGCCTTGCCCTTATTTAACTATAGCTCTATACTTATATTTTAGCTTTATATTATTAGAATATCTATTATTCTAATAATTAAGATTAATATATAGAGGCTTTAGTAACTCCTTAGTACCCCCTTTCTCTATAGTAGTCTAATATAATCCCCCCTCTTAGAAGTCTTATCTTTAGGATTTAATTCTTAAGATATTAGTATAAAGTAGTAGTATTTTACTTTCCCTTTAGTATCATTCTTTAGTTAAGATTTAGATATTTATTCTAAATTTTATATTTTAACTTCCTAATATTAAGTCCTAGTTAGTATTAACTTCTTAAGATATATTCTAATCATAGTTATATTTTAATTAACCTAAAGCTTTTATATAAAGTAGTTAGTTTTCCTTAATTATAAAGATATTAAAAAAACTTATTTTTTACATCTAACTATAAAGACTTTATATCTATTATAATTATAATATTTTAATTCTTATAGAAGCTATATTAGGTTTCTTCTAGTAGTAATTTATAAGTTTCTTATTCCTATTTATTCTATAGAATACTATTTTTACTAGTTAGGCTGGAATAATATATATTTTATAATTCTTCTAGTTCTAAAGATTAATATTATTCTTTTTATTATTCTTATTATCCCCCCCTAGTAACTTATAAGTAACTTCTTTATTATTAATTTTATTATTCTTTACTTTAAAGAAGCTTTTAACTACTTTTAACTAAAAGAAGGCTTTTTTTATTATTTCAATTTTTAATCCTATATATAAATTACCCTTATTTTCTCTTTTATTAATAACTTTATTTCTAAATTATTAAAACTAATAATAATAATAACTATAATATCTACTCCTACTATTCCTACTACTCTTATTACTCTTATTCTTACTTTTTTACTATCTACTCTCCTTATTCTTATTCTTATTTAAAAAAGAGTTACTATTTTAAAAAAGGAGCTATTAAGTTATTATATATTTTTTATATCCTTCTAACTAATAATAATAATAATAGTAATAAATTTATATATTTTATCTCCTATTATTACTACTTCTATTTTATAATTATCTAGAAGTTAATTAGTAATTTTTTACTACTTTCTTTCTACTATAAGATTATTAATATATTTCTACTACTTCTTTTCTCCTATTTCTACTAATTATTATAGATATTAATAATAAGTATTCTTATTATATTACTATATATAATAAGAAGTATATTTTAATATACTTCTATTCTTCTTCCTATAAACTACTCTTATAATTATAAAATATATGTTAATATTTCTTTAGGCTATTTATATTACTATTCTTATAGTTCTTACTTTATGTTATCTTTTTAATAATTTTATATTTAAAATTAACCTTCTTATTACTACTTATAGTATTAAAATAAGATATTTATATTATTATCTCTTAAAACCCTCCTACTAATTATTTAGATAGAAAGATCTTAAGAAAACTTAAGTTATTATTTATAAGGTTTTTTAAATTAAAGCTTCTTATATTAATAAGTCTAATATTAAATATAAAGTTAAAGATAAAAAAGTAGAGTAACTAGCTGATAAATACTAGCTTGTAGCTACTAAGTCTATAGCTACTACTACTTTATAATATAACTACTTTTTAGAGACAAATATAAAGATTACTGCTAGTTTCTAATAAGCCTAAGAAGTATAAATTTATACTATTAAGATATAAATTACTATTTTTACAAACTTCTAAATTGCTTTTCTAAAGTAGTTTTTAATTTATTCTTATATTATAAGTATTCTTCTACTTTTTTAATACTACTCCAATAATCCTTTATTTATTAATATTATATTTTTAATATATTGATATTTTTAATTTATATTCCTTAACTCCTAAGGCTTCTAAGTAGCCTAGTAATAATAATAATAATAAAGAAAATAGTAGATATAGAAATAATAATAATAAAGAAGGCGATAATAATAATACTAAGTAAGCTAGTACCCCTTTATTCCCCTCTTAATATTATATATATTTCCTCTTTTTAAAGATTAATTACTACTTTTAAGTTTTATTATATTCTTTCTTTAACCTTTAGGTTAATATAAACTTCCTAACCTTATTTTACTAATAATCTAAATATACTACTCCTCTTATAATTTATTAGTAATCCTTAGGAGACCCTTTTTATATTCTAACCTTAGTTCTAATAATATATTCTATTAAAATTCTTATAAATTCTCTTCTATTTTATACTTCTTCTATTTAACTAAATACTAATAGTTTCTTTATAGTCTTTTATAATTTACTATATAATTAACTTTATATATATTATCTCCTAGGTTTTTAATAAGAACTATTTAAAGTACTAGTAGATCGTTTCTATATTTTTCTAATTATAATAAAGAGAAGATATTATAAATCTTATACTTCTTATTTAAATTAAGTTTAAATACTTATGTCCTATTAACTACTTATATTACTCTAAATAGTTCTAAATATTTTTAGTTATTATTAATATAATTAGAAGTATCTTACTTTCTCTTCTACTATAAAGACTACTTTAGGTTTAATATTTTCTAAAGAATTATTATAAAATCCTTTTAATAAGTAACTTATTAAAATATCTATTAATATAACCCTAGTAATACTATAGACTAAAGTATTATAAACGAATTTAACTATAAGTAACTATTTCATCTAATTACCTTAATTAAAATTAATTATTATTCTTAAGAAATATTTTATATTCTAATTTTACTATTCTATTTACTTATTAGTTTGTAAATAGTATACTATACTTAATTTCCTCTTAATAACTAGTAGGTAGATAATAAAAACCTAAAACCTACTTATAAATAGCAAACTTCTATTAAATATAATAATTTAAAGAATTCTATATTTAAAGAAGATATTATTTACTAGGAAAGCTACTAGCTTATCTATTATTAGAAATTCCCTTATTAGTAAGTAGAATGTATATTCTATAAATTAATTAATTACTACTAGTATACTATTATAACCTTTCCCTAAAAATCTAATTGACTTAGATAACTTAGTAATAAAGTCTATACTAATATATTACTATAAATTAGTAAGTATTAGTAGAAATACTAATTAATTATATAAGAAGTAGTATTAAGGCTTTATTTACTAGTATATTATATATTTTCAATATATATTTTATAATATTCTTTCTTATAGACTTCTATTAGTATATCTATTCTAACTTCTTAAGTATTTTAATAATATTTAAATATCTTTCTAAAGGTTTATTATAGAAAGTTATTAATAAGTCGATTTAAAGTTAATATCCATTTAAAATAATTAGTTTGCTTTAAAAGCTTACCCCTCTTTCTTGATTAATAGACTAATTATTATTTTTCTAATATAACCCCTTTCTTCTCTTAATAATAATCTCTTTTTATACTTATTAGATTTCTTCTTCTAATATTTCTTTTAGTCTCTCTAGAATAATATCTTCTAGGTTTACTATTAGTTTTTAACTTTAGAAAGATATTACTATTACTCTATTTAAAAACTAACTTAAGAAGTCTTCTAAAAGAATACTTCTAATTCTTTAGGTTTTTCCTTCTATAGGTTAATAATCTAGATATCTTAATAAATTATTTACTAAGTTTTACTTTTCTAGCTAATAGTTAATAATATAATTAAATAATAATATATTTTAAAGGAGTTTTATTTAATAGTTATTAAGCTAAAGTTTTACTATTAAATACTAGTAGTCTAAGTAATTAATAATAAAAGTAACCTTATACTATAAGTATAAAAAATAATATCTCTATATAAATACTATTTTATAAATAGCTAGTAGTTTAGTTTTTAGTATACTATATCTTAATTCTACTCCTTTTAATTTCTATAAGAAGTAAGCTAGTAGTTATTATTATTTTTCTTCTAATTAGATAACTACTATTCTTATAGTAAAATTAGAAGTATCTATCTCTATATAAATTAAAAAAACTAGATTAAAATATTATAGAATAAATATTTAAGTAAACCTATCTTATAGATTTTTAAAGACTTTAATTATTCTAAGAATTATTATATCTTCTCTTTTTACTTACTTAATTAGTTAGTTAGTAAGTCTAATATATATTTTAAAGTAATTCTAAATAAATCTCTTATAAAATCTTATAGATTTCAAGAAAATCTAAATTTCTCTAATACTAATAAATAGTAACTACTTTTTAATTACTAATATTCTTTTTTCTTCTATAGTATTACTTTCTAGAGAGATGATAAATCCTAAGAACTTAATGATTTATATATAAAACTTATACTTCTCTAAATTAGTATAGAGCTTTATAATTAATAACTAGCTTAATACTTTTTTTACTATTTCTATATAATCTTCTTTAGTCTTAGTAAATATCAGGATATTGTCTAAATATATAATATATATAGTATTTGGAAGGCTTACTAAAATATTATTAGTATATATTTAGAAAGTTGCTAATATATTTACTAAACTAAATAATATTATATAATACTTAAAATATTTATACTATATTTAAAATACTATTTTCTACTTATCTCCTAGCTATATATAGACTTAGTAATACGTATCTTTTATATCTAATTTAGTAAATTATAAAACTCCTCCTAAATAGTTTAAAATCTTATTAATAAGTAGTAGTAGTATATAGTTCTTAATAATAATATTATTTAGATTTCTATAGTCTATATATAACTTTAATTTACCTCTTTTTTTTAAGATAAATAGAATTAGTATTTTTATAAGACTTTTTAATATTCTAATCTATCTTTTTTTAAAAGTTAATATGAAGTATTAATATAATTCTTCTAATCTTTTTTCTATAAGGGGGTAGATAGAACCCTATAGAAACTCCTTACTTTCTTCTGATTCTATTATATATATCTAAGTATCTTCTTCTATAGGGATACTAGTTTTTTTATATTAAAAATATAAACTTATTCCTAATATTCTAATAGTAATTAATTAAAATCAACTTTCTTTTTATTTAAATCTCTTATAAATTATTATTAAATAGCTTATTACTCTCTTTCTATTAATATTAATATAGCTAAGATTACTGATATATACTTAGATTACCTTTTAGCCTTATTAATTACCTTAGTTTTATATATTAGTTTAAAGTTAGTAATAATTAGAAAATAAATCTAACCTAGAATCTTCTATTCTAAATTAAGTTTTATTTTTCTTCTTTAGGAAATCCCTAAGATTATATTATATCTACTAATATTACTTATTTAGAAAATACAAGATTTTATCTATATTATATTAAAATTATCTATAATCTTTATAACTATAGTCTATATTCTATACTTAAGTATTATTTTTCTCTAGAGGTTTAATATCTTTAGTTTTAAGTTAACTTCTATAGGCTTAGTATTATATAATATCTTCTAGTCTAAGATATTCTTATTAGCTTCTAAATTAATAAGTATTTTTCCCTTCTTCTAACTTCTTTCTATATAGACTAATACTTTAACTTTAAAATATTAATAAAGCCTTAGATCTTATAAGATATAGATACTATTAACTTTTATCTTGAAAGTATAATAAGATTTTCTAATATAGTTAGGCTTTTTATAAATATAGTAAGTATTTTTATTATATTAATATAATATATAATCTATCTTTTTATAATTATAATATTTAAATAGCCTCTAGAAAATAGCTATTTAAAACTATAGGATTCCTTCTTATTTAATCTTAAGTAAGGGAGTAACTATAAGGAATAGTTCTTTTAATTAGTTCTTACTATTTATCTCTTAAGTTTAAATAATGATTTATATACTTAATAGTCTGTAATTCTTCTATTCTAATATCTTAAAAATAAGTTTTATTAAAATAGACCTATTTAGAAATTACTTAACTATTTCTACCTTTTAGCTATATAATTTAATTCTTAATATATAATTAATAGTGTAAGAGTATAGCTGAAGGCCTTGACCAGGAAAGGTTTGGATGTATAGGTAGGGTCTGTATTGCTGTATAGACTATTGCTTGAAGGATCCAAGTTGTGATCCTTCAGCTGAAAACTCTTTCTAGTGCCTTGGCAGCTGTGGCCGGCTGGTTGCCGGGCGTACTGCGTGGTCCTATTGATATATCCTTACAAATAGGTCCCTATCTATAATTATATATTTTAATTTATATAATAAGTAGTTAATAATATTAATAACTTAGAGCTTCTCTAGTTAAGTATTAAAGTATTCTACTTTAAAAGACTTATATATATTAATAAATTATTAGTAGGATTGTCTACCCTTCTAGCGAATTATATCTAATTTAACTATTATTATAATAAGTTAGATATTATTACTATTTATACTAAACCTTAGTTATTCCTCTATTACTACTTAGGTAATTTATTTAATATTATGATTATAAATAATAGTAATTTATTTAATCTACTAATAAGATATAATACCCTCTAGGTATAAGCCTATATATTAGACTTTATTTTTAATTATAGTAAAATTATCTTCTATTAAGTTAAACTATTTATATAGTTTAAACAAGAAGTTATTAAGGTCTAACTAGCTACTTCTTTAATACTTAATAAGAACTAACTATTTAACTAAAAAGTCTCTTCTTTATTTTTTAGAATTAGATATAAGAATAAAAAGCCTTCTAATATTTTCTTCTTCTAGATTATTTCTTTTATATAATACTCTTAACTCTTCTAATTTCTACTTCTTCTTTAACTTCTTTACTTCTTCTTTAATTAATTAGTCTAAATTAGTTTTAAAAAAATCACTATTATTCTAGAGGAGTAGTTACTCCCCTAGTTTATTAATACTATTATTAGTAGCTATAAAAGTTAGTTTTCCTATTAAATTAAATTTAGACCCCTAAGTTACTTAAGCTATAAGTTTCTAATATAATATTATTATAGTCTTACTAGTTAATATATTTAAAGATAAATAGAAGTTTAAATATGTTAGGTTAGATTTATACTAAGTAATAAGATCTCTTAATAAGTATATACTATATTATATAACTATTTAAACTTAGTCTTCCCCTTGTTTAACTATAATTCTATACTTATATTTAAGCTTTATATTACTAGAATATCTATTGTTCTAGTAGTTAAAGCTAGTATATAAGGGCTTTAGTAACCCCCTAGTGCCCTTCTTCTCTATAGTAACCTGACATTATCTTAAAACTACTTTAATATATTTTTCTTATAGTAGGCTTATTATAGTTTTAAATATAGTTTTATTAAAACTATATATATTAAATTCGTCGCTTCTACTATACTAAGGCTTTTTTAATATATTTTTCTTATAATAGTATTACTAGTATAGCTATATAAATATTACATATATCGAAATCGTCACTTCTACTATACTAGTATTATACTAGTTTCTCTTATATACTTCTCTTAAAATAACCTTACTATAACTTCATATAGTAACCTTATTAATACTATATATATCGAAATCTCTATATCTTTATATATACTAATACCCTTCTTATAACTCTTAGTTTCTTAATAGCCTTAATATTAATAGTTTTATTAATATTATAAATATAGAAACTTAAACTATAACTACTGTCATACTAGTGCCCCTCTAATATACTTTCCATAATAGCCTTACTATAGCCTTAAGTAGTAGTTTTATTATAAAAGCCTTATAAGTATTATAGGTTGAACTCTTATTATCTACTATACTAGTACCACGCTGGTACCATACTAGTATTTCTCTTGTAATAGCCTTATTAATAGTATATATACTAATATTACTACTTCTATTATACTAGCGCCCCCTATATAACTTATTAGTTAGAACCCCTAGAAATAAATAGAAACTCAAATATATTAGAAATATTATAGTAATTAAGTAGTAGATTTATATAGGAAGCTTTAATATAAGTATAAAATTATTAATATATTTAAACCTAACTCTTTAAACTAGAATCCTAGTTATTATAACCTAAATACCCTTTTTATAGATAACTAAGTAGTAGCCTAACTAGGGGGCTACTAACGCGCCCTAATAATTATTAGAAACTGTTTTATAAGATTTCTATATTAATTCAAATATTTTAAACTTATTTTAAATATTTACTATTTTAATAAATTAGAAATTATTTTCTTTTAAAATAATTAACTAGTTAATTTATCCTCATTCTATTAATAATTATATCCATGAATTTGACTTCTTAGTTGAAAATTGTAAAAGTTATAAAGAAGGTTTAAACTAATATAATTAAATTTAATAATAAAAATAAGTAGTTTGCATTTTAGTTTCAAGATTTCTATATTAATTAATTAATACTTATTAAGATAGAAGTTAGTTTTGATATATTTATAAATAATATTAGAGAAGTCTAGAGATTGATATTTAAGTTATTTATTATATATATAAGGAATAGTGATAGTTATAAAGTCTATATTATAGATTTATAGGTTTCATATAGTATTAGTTAAAGAGGATAGTAGTGTTAAAGTAGAAATAATAAGTTCTAGAGTTAAGGCGGCTTTTAATATTATAATAAGTTTTAAAACTAATTTACATAGAATTAATTTGTAGTATATTATTAATATAGTTTAGATTGTTATGAGAGGCTTAATTATTCCTAAGTTACTTAGTATATTACTAAGAGGATTTACTATTTTAATTATAATAACTATTATTATTAAATTAAGAAGATTTATTTAGATTTAGAGAAAATAGAAGGTAATATTATATAGAATAATTATGTTAATAAGTAGTCTAACTGTAAGATAATTCTACTACTTATTATTATTAAGAGATTCTATATTTATCCAATCAGAATATTAATAGTATTCTATAATTAGATACAATATTCAGAATTATAAATAGTATTCTAAAGGTATAAGTAAGTTTAAGTATAATAGTAGTTTATTAAGATAAAGTTTTAAGATAAATAATAAATTACTTAAGCCTAATTAATAATATTATTATTAGTAAAGATTTTGAAAAAAAAGTAACTTATATTAGAAAAAAGGTTAGATTAGAGAGAAGATACTTATTCTATTCTAAATATTATTATAATTTACTAGTTATCTATAGAAGAGGTTAGAGAGGTTTTAAAAGGATTTTTAGGGAGGATAGGAATAGAAAGAATTAAAATTATAAATAAATTAAAGTTGATAAATAATTACTATTTTTTATATAATTTATAAACGCTAAAGGTTATTGTGTTTATAGATCTAATTATAACTTCTTATATATCTATATCTATGCAGATATTTGAGAATATATAAGTAATAGAATTTATATCTAATAATAAGAAAGCTTTATTATATATTCAAGATTCTATTTTTTTATTAAAGATAAAGAATACTAGTTAAATAGAAATTTCTAATTTCATAGTTTTTATGAGTAAAAAAAATTAAAATCTTATATATTATATTTATTGTAAGAAAACCAGTAAAGCCTTTTGCTTCACATAGAGAATATTTAGCATCCAGCTAGGACTTATACTCCAACCTACTTTATACTAACTACTATAACTATAGTTACTTTAAGTCTTCAAATTATAATAATATTATATCAATAGTATATAAGTCCCACGATATCTCTAACTTTAAGTTATCTTATCTAATAATACTATCTTAAGCCTTCCTAACTATTAGCCGATAACTACTATAGATTTCAATATATATACCTTTTTAAAATAAAGTAGTACTTAACAAACTACTTCGAATATATATTTAAAATATTTAGAATTATTACTAAATACCTTACTTTTAAATACTAGATTCTTTTTTATTCTTTTGATTTTATACTTCTTAGCTATATTAATAGCCTTATTTACTAGTAATATTTCAAAGTTAAATTTAACTTTAACTATCTTAAAAAAGCTAGGGAGAATAGTAAAATCGCCTTTATATAATACTAGCTTATTTAGGCTTTTATAAAAGTAGTTATAGTCCTCACGATTATTAATAGCCTTAATAAGATCGATATTTATATTAAAGTTATAAGGGTTAAGTATAGTAATAAGTAATAACTAGGAGTAGTCTATATTCTTATTATTATCATTATTATCGTTAGTAGTAGTATTATTATAAGATAAAGAGAAAGCTAATCTTCTATCGCTCTCTTTATCTATAAGGCTAGTATTATTAAGATATGCCAGTAGTATTATTAGTAGCCAACTAGTGTGAATTAATATTATAAGTATTACTATAGTAAGTTTAATACTTTAAAGCTACTACTAGTACGTCAAACTACAACCTACTGAGACTATCACGCAGCTTATACTAGTAAGTTCGTATACTTAGTTATTATTCTATCACTTTATATTACCTATATATATATATTTCTAGGTTAAGGCTAGGTTTAAACTAAATACTATACCACTAGGTCCTTTTTACTACATTTACCTATAGAGATATATATAGGCTATAGTATATTACTAGGTTTTTTTTTATTATAGAAATTTAATACTAGGCGTTATATAAGGCTACCTACTAGGTAGGGGGCTAAATATATAACACACCATAAGAAAATCAGTAAGTAAGTCTTAGTTTTAAAAGAATTATTTTATTATAACTAATTTATATATATTTAAATAGATCATAAATATATAAAAACTACTATACATAAGTATTTTAAATATAAGAAGACTTAAAATATTTTCCTTCTTATAGATAAAGACTTTATAGTATTTGAGAATAATATTAGAAAATAGAATTAAGTAATCTGAAAATAAATAGAATAATAGAATTATAAGTATATATAGCTATAGGTAATAATATTACTCCTACTTTTAAGAATACTTAGTAATATTAGAATTATATATTTATAGGCTTAATCTTACTAAGTTATATATAATTTGAATATTAATATCAAAGTAATAGGTTTAAAAGTAGAAGTTATATTTGTAGTAGACTATATAATGATATCTTTAGTAACTATTTATAACTTTATTATAATATACTTCGAAATTAATATCTGCTTTATATATATAAGAAGTTTCAAAGTTTAAAAAATCATTAATATAGACTTAATAATAAATGTTAATTTTAAAGAATATATATAAACAATTAATCTATAGTTTTATATAATTCTAATAAGATTAGGTTTTATAACATTATAAATACTAATTATACAATAGATTGTATTGGAATAATAATGAGAGATATTTAGTTAGGTAATTATGATTTATTTAATATTAGTTTCTTTGTTATATTTAAGGGTTATATTATAAAGCTTCTAATTCTAGGTATTTTATTTATTATTAAGACCAAAGTAATATTAGATTATACTTTAAATTAATCGGTTAGAATACTTTAGTCTAAAGATAACAAGCTTAATATCTTATTATTATTTTATACTTTTAATTTAATAGTAAAGTTCTATGATACTATTATAGATATGAGAAGTTTTAATTGGATTCAAAGATTATATGATTTATTTCTTCTCTTAAAAGAGGGAAATTAGTAATTTCTACTCATAGTTTCATATTAATAGATAGTTATTTATTTATAAGAAGAAATAGATGATATAGAGAAGAAGAAGGAGAAGAAGAAGAAGAAGAAGAAGAAGAAGAAGAAGACGAAGAAGAAGAAGAAGAAGAAGAATTAAATAAATTTTCTTAGTTTTAAATTAGACTTTTTCCCGCTTCACTTAGTAGTTTAATATCTAGCTAGCCTTTACTATTTTATAGTAAGAATAATAGGTTTAAATCCTACAGTAGGTAATTGTAACTAGTAAGTATATACCTTCTAATTATATAAACTAAGTAGTATAATTACTACTAGTTATTAGTAACTACTACTGACTATTAATAATTAGTAATTATATATAGCTAATAATAAGTACTACTAGCTCGCTAGTATTAGTATTATATAACTATAATCCTGTGAAGAAGTAATTATAATAGATATAGGCCTATACCTTCTTTTTATAATATACTTCCTATATTTATTAATAATTATATTAACTAACTATATTATTACTATTTAAGGTTTCCTCTATTTAAATAGTTCCTTAGCCTTAGTATTATCTATAGGGTTTATAAAGTAAGAGCTAACTACTAGGTATAGCTTCCTTTAAAGGGTTCCTAAGAGGCATGTGACTTTAAATAGATTAGAAACGTTTAATATAACGAATAAATTAGACTTTATAAATCTTATATTATAACTAAGAGACTAAATGTTAAGAGAAGTTTACTTATAGTAAGATAATAATAAAGAAGTTATTATACTAATTAATAATTTATCGAAAGAATTTTAGGAGATTTTAAAAGTTTTAATTTACTAAATAATTAAATTAAAAGTTTAGAAGATTTATTATATTATTATATTCCTTAGAGAATATAATTCCGACGATCTATTTTCTAATAAGAAGTATCTTTAAACTTTTCATATATTTAAGTTGATAATTTAATAGGTTTTAATATGAAGAAAGAAGGATTAGAAGAGGTCTTATTATAAAAGTTATAAAGTAATAATAATACTCAATATTATTCTAATACATTAAAAGCCTTCCAAACATATTATCATGATAAATATAGAAAAAAGACTAATTAGAAACATTAATATATTATATAATATAAAAGATAAGAAGGTTTATATAATTAATAATACTCTATTAAATAGGATAGTTCTTAGAAGTAACTCTAAGTAAAAATCAAAAATATAAGTAGAAATAGAGAAAGTTATTAAGAATAATCTTAAGGGATAATTTATAGATAGAATTATATTTGAAATTTTAAAGATTTATATAGGGAAGTATTTTACTGCAGAGTAATGAAATAAGATTATAGACTTAATAGGCTATTTATAGAAATTTAAGAAAGAACTTCTAATAGAAGTTTTAAAGGTTTGAAATTAGGAATTGATATATAATTTTAATTATTATAGAAGATTATTTAAAGTAATTATATCATTATAGATAATTAAAATAGTATTATATAAAGTATAATAAGTAAGGTTAATTCTAACTTTTAAAAGGTTAATTAAAAATATTATTTAGTTATTTTTACTCTATATTTAGAATAGTATCTCAGCTCTTTACCCTATATATAGATTTAATTAGGAATTTTACCCAATAATAGTATTTATACTACTCCTAGCTTATAATTAGTTAAAATAGTAATGAAATTACCTATTGTTATAGATAATTATACCCCTAGTTCTAATATTTAACCCTAATTAAAAATATTATTCAAATATTAGGACTTCATATTTAGAATAAGATTCTTAAATATACTTATATTTTATATCAAACTATAAGACCTCACGGGCTATTAAGGCTAAAAGGTGATACTGAATATATATATAAAGAAGGAAAAATCTTATAACTACCTATATAGCTAAGAGGCATCCTTATAGCTATAACCTAAGCTATTGTATAATATAGCCTAAGTAGTTATAAGCTATTTCTTAATACTCCCCTTCAGGCTAGGCCTAAAAGCTATTAAAATATATAAAATTAATTTAAAATTCCTAAAGTACTAATTTTTAACTAAAAATTCTAAATCTAAAGAGTTTTTAAAAGTAGAATATTTTCAGGATTAATAGTATTAAAACTATTCAATCAAATACTGATTAATCTAGTTACTAGTAATCCCTTTAAAAGTAATCCTTAATTTAAACTATTTATTATTCCTAGTAGTCTAATAAAATCCTTATATTTAATAGTATTTAGAATTTTAGTAAGGCTATTAGTAATTATATTAATATTCCTAATAAAATATAGAATAATTATATTATTATCATTAACCTCCTGAATAATCTATTTATACTAAATATTAATATTCTATATATATATTTTATTTAGAAAGTTTATAATATTTATTAAAATATTAATACTATTAGTAAAAAGGATAATAAATATAGTAGTCTGTTGATCTAATTACTATTTAATATATTATTAAATCTACTTAAAAGATATACTAATAGATATAAAATTAATAAATTCTACTTCTATAGAACTTAGAATAGTAATTATCTATTTCTTAGACTTCTAAATGATAAGTAATTTAATAAAATAGATAATATAGCTATTAATAGATATATATAATAGTCTATTATTAGTAAAAATAATATCTACTAGAATATAGAAACCTAGTTTTATTATAAGATCTATTCTTCTAAATATAATATTATAATTAGTAGTACTAATAAAGTATTAAAAGAAGTATTGAATAGTATATTAATAAACAAGAGAAAGGCTAGTATTTACTTAATACAATTTACTTATAATATAAATGATATCTAGTTAAATACTAGTAGCCAACTAGTTAAAATAGCTAGTTTATTTTATATAAAACTAGTAAGATTAATTATTATAATTATCCTTTAACTATATAATTAGAAAATCCTTATTAGTAGAAAAAGTGGTCTTAATAGTATAAAGTTTATAATAGTTAAAATAGTATAAAAGAGAATTAATATATTTATATTAGAATAAGAAGATCTTTATAGTATTATAATAGATCTAAAATCCTAAGAACTAAATAATAATATTAAAATCCTTAAGAAGATATATAGCTTTAAGTATCTTATAAACCTTCTTTATAATTTTGAGTATAAGATTAGTTATAGTATTATTATTAATATATATAAAAGTATAAGTATTAAGACTCTTATTAATAAAGAAGTTAATTTCCCCCTTAATAAGTATAAAACTAATCTTCTTTATTTTAACTATAATAAGTTAAAACTACTAAAAAAGGCTTTTATAGAAGGTATATAAAGCTTTATAGAGTAATTAAATTCTATTTATACTATTGGAACAACCTATAAATTAATAAATATAAATTCAAACACTTTAAAATACTAGAATAGTAAGAAAAGTAGTATTAAAAGTATATATTTTATATAAGAAATAATAGAATATAATAATAGTAAAGAAGAAGTATATAGTAGTAGTAATTACTATAGTAGTATAAACCTTTTGAAATAACTAGTTACCTTTTTTATAGTTACTATAACTAACCTATTAAGCTTTAAATTTTATAATATTATTTAAAATATTAATCTTAATATTAAAAATCTATATATCTAGAAGAACTCTCGCATTAAAAGGCTTGTTAATAATATAGAAGGTCTCCTTTATAACTATCAAGTTAATCTCAGTATTATATATAAGCTTCTAGTAAAAAAGCTAAAAAAAACTCTTCTTTACTTCCTTAATAATATAAAGGATAGAATAACCTAGAAAAAAAACTTTTAATAATACTATAATAATGAGAAGAGTAATAGTAATTAAGGTGTTTAAATTAATATAAATATTAATAGTAGGATAAACCTTTTTCTTATTATAAAAATAAAAACTATAAACCTTATAATAATAGCCTAGTAGCTTTATTATAGTAATATAATAAGAATAACTTAAAGTAGAAATAATAGGAATATTGACTAGCTTTATTATTAGTAGATTAATATTAGGATCTAGATAATCCAACTCTTGTTTCTAAATAATATCTATAAAGTTATTATTTCTTTTATTATTTATAATATTAATAAGTTCTATATAAATAGTAATAATAAGAAGAAGTAGGTTCTCTAGTAGTAGAGTTATATACTCTATAGTATAAGTATTATTAGTTTAATATATTTCTAAAGTAACTTCCTTCTCTTTTAATAAAGAACCTTCTATAGTAGTAGTATTTTAATCAAAAGCCTAATTAGAATATTAAATTTATAAGTTAAATTTATTAAATAGAATATTATAATTAATACTACTAAGTTTAATATAATTATTAAGAAGGTATAAAATAGTCTTATTAAGATTCTTATAAGAGTAAATATGATAGTAGTAAAAAACTTTCTTTATATTAGGAATATAAATATATATAAGACTTTATAGGCTAATAAGACTAAAAGGTGATACTAAATGTATATATAAAGAGGAGAAGGTCTTATAGCTATTTATATAGCTAAGAGGTATTTTTATAGCTATAACTTAAGCTATTATATAATATAGCCTAAGTAGCTATAGACTACTCTCTAATACTCCTCTTTAGATTAAACCTAAAAGCTACTAAAATATATAAAACTAGCCTGAAACCTCTAAAATACTAGTTTTTAGCTAGAAATTCTAAATCTGAGGAGTTTTTAAAAATAGAATACTTTTAGGATTAATAGTATTAAAATTATTTAATAGAATATTAATTAATCTAGTTACTAGTAATCTTTCTAGAGGTAATCTTTAATCTAAACTATTTATTATTTCTAGTAATCTAATAAAATCCTTATATTTAATAATATTTAGAATTTTAGTAAGATTATTAGTAATTATATTAGTATTCTTAATAAGATATAAAGTAATTATATTATTATTATTAACCTCTTAAATAATCTATCTATATCAAATATTAATATTTTATATATATATTTTATTTAGAAGGTTTATTATATTTATTAGAATATTAATATTATCAGTAAAGAGGATTATAAGTATAGTAATCTATTAATCTAGTAGCTATTT